>JAGFPH010000488.1:367396-392855 GCA_018207615.1 Philaenus spumarius
TTTTTGACCATTTTCAGTGGGACCTCCCCTTAAAAAAAATATACATTTATATGTTTATTGTGTTCGCACTCTAACGGCCGCATTTTACACCCGATTTGGTCCAAATTTAGTACACACGTTGGTTTTCAAAGTTAAATTTTTCTAAGGTTTTTCGTACTAGAATGAAACCTTTTTAGCGATTTATCAAAAAAAAAAAAATAATTAATATTGAAGATAATTCTGCACATTTTGTTTTTTCATACGACAGTAAATTAGTAAAGCTCAAACTTTTGTTTTCAAACGAAGTTAGTGATAGTATAAAATATAGTTTGATGCTTGTATAAATAAGTTGTTCTATTAAGCTGTCAAGAGTGCTGTAAACAGTCGAAAGAATGCGTACATTTTCGAAGATTTCTAACCTCAAAGCCGGATCATGTAGCATATTGTAGCCTGCATTGGTTTTATAACTCGGATACAAAAACAACAACCCTACATTATAATAAGATTGATTTTATTGTAGTTGTAAACTTGAAAACATAACTCCAAAGTATAATCTAGCCAAGGTGTTGTCAAAGTATTACAGATGCTGGGCGAAATCAGCTGTTCTATGTCTGACGTGCTTAATAACGTATCATATGTCAGTTATTTTACACGATCCAGAGCGTGCGATATATTATTTTCAACCTTTGACGCAAACAGAGGATAAGTTTAACGTGTGTATTTGTGTGTCTATGGCATCGTAGCTCCCAAACGGATGAACCGATTTTGATTTAGTTTTTTTTTTTTGTGTTTGAAAGGTGACTTGATCGAGAGTGTTCTTAGCTAAAATCTGTTCGGCCGTTCAGGGGTTTTGTAAATTTTAAATTTTGTTACTCACGTACGAACGTACGTACTATAGGAGTTAATCGTTTCCTTTTCAATATTATCCTTAGTCTTGTTTCCGCGGTTTCGTTAACGCCATGACTGTTCAACCAAGGTCGGCAAGACAAAAAATAAATTTGTAAAACATTATTAAGGGTTGTTTGTCGTGCTTCCTTTAATTTCTTAACCCCCGACGCAAACAGAGGGCTGTTATAAGTTTAAGCGTGTATCTGTGTGTCTGTGTAACCAATGACTACATTATCAATAAGACGAACAGTTAAATGGGTAGGATTCAGACCGGGAAAGTAGGTGTAAAAGTGAGTTTGCGCCATCAGTCGCTAGGAGCTCTCGGAGCGCGTTTTTGCCGGCCGAGAGTGGAACAAGGATGGAAAGAGGAGGAGAGAAAGAGAGGTCTGTCACGTGACCGTCACCGTCGAATCCTAGCGGCCGATGGCGCAAATACACTTTTATAACTGCTTCCCTGATCTTTATTTTAAACATGGGCACTTTTCGTCTTATTGATATGTGGTCATTGCATACGCCCTCTTCATCACTACTTAATAAAATTTCAATTTCGCTTAAGTTTAACTTTGTTCTTATGGAAAGTAGATGCGGAGGTAAGATCCACCTCTTTAGTTTTTTTAACCTTCATTGTATAACTTAAACAGCATAACGATACCAAGAGGGTACTTGAGTGGTAAGAGGGCGCAGGTAAAACAAACAGTAGTTGACTCGCTTTATAGCTTTCATTTATTTTGTAACATTTTACCGTTGTACATATAGAGTTCATCATACGTTAGAATTTAAATACATTGACTACGTCATAATGAGCTGAAGAATGAACGGTTTTTTTGTTTTCATAGAATACACTTTTTCATACTACCAGCCTGTACACATGCGCTGCGTGCTTCGAATGATTGGCCCACTGTACGCAACACGAGGTAGAAGTTCACACGACCAACCTGCGTTAAATTAAGTACAGTTTTTGCCGGCCGAGAGTGGAACAAGTATGGAAAGAGGAGGCCCGACTGTCACGTGACCGTCACCGTAGAATCCTGGCGGCCGATGGCGCAAACACTTTTATACCTGCTTCCCTGGTCTGAATTTTTAAGATTGGAACTTTTCATCTTATTGATAACTAGTCACTGGTGTAACCGTCTGTGGCAGCGTAGCTCAAACATGGATGAAACTATTTTGATTTTTTTGGAAGGTGGCTTGATCGAGAGTGTTCTTAGCTATGACTCAAGGAAATCTGTTTAGCATTCGAGGGTTTTTTAATTTAAAATTTTATTTTTTACTTTTATTATAGCACATAATTATGTTATTCATGAGTTCTGAAACGTGGTGATATATTGCATCTACTTGCCGCACAATAATCCTTCGCTCTACCGCAGTTAATAAAACGCAAGCCAACCTCCGTAAAAATACAAAATCACGTTCGAATAAAAGTTTTAAAACATCACGTTTATTTAATAAATACGGCAAACTTAATCCCTAAAAGTGATAAATCCTAAGCGATGACATTTTTCTATTCAATTACTTATTTCTTAGAAAGTAATTAAGAACATTATTAAGGTCATACATCTTCCTGAATATATGAGTGAGGTTTTAGCGAGCGCCGCGCCGCGCCGCTATAAACGCCCGAAAATAAACGAAGCCAATTTTTAATTAAATTTTAATTAAAATACTTTATTCGGTTAATTAACGAGTCGGAGGGCGGACATACGATTGCGATGTATTCATTAGCGGTCAGCTCTCTGATCCGGGGAGCAGATTATGGGTGGATTTGTACGTCCGGGTGATTAGGATAGTTTATTAAGTGCACGTAATAAGGGTTAAAGTTTGATGCACATACGATGTGTAACCGTTCGTATGTAGTTAGAATATACGAAATATTGTTATACTTGGATTATGAATACGGTTCAAATTTCGCGATTGCGCCAAATTTAAACTCTACATAAATACACGGATAATCGGGCGGTAATATCTTAGCCGGCAATTCCTTTGGGATACGTAATTAGTTTTTGTTAATGTTGATCCTTTCTTGGCCACTCGCGTTGCAAATTAATATTACTAGTCGTTACACTATCAAAGTTATTTGTCATATATTTGGTAAAACTTTATTAAAAGATCTTTTGATCAAATATTTGACAAAGTTTCGTCAAAGAAAACGTATTGTACACCTGTCCAATTTCTTTGATCGATTTATTTTAATATTTCGGGGTTATGTTTCGGTGTATCCTTTTATTAACTGCGGTATTATTAATGAATTACAGTTGATTCATATTTAAAAAAATTTTAAAAATTTAAAAAGTTGTAAATATGATGTATACTTTTACAATAAAGCAAACATAATCAAAGTCTCTTTATAAAAAAAAAACAAACATAGGCTATGCTGCCAACCCCAATATTACAGACTGCAAAACATTTGTAATTTGTTCTAAAGATTTTTTCCTTGCATCACAATTTTTGTAGGCATTAGTGGTAATGTTCCGCAGACATACTTCTTTTTGATAATGTAAAAGTTAAGTTGCCACATTCTCAACACTCCATGTCAATGCGCAATCGAATTATTAATATACTAAGGGAAACCGCCGTTGAAACCTCCTGTACACATAATTATTTTATCTTTTCCTTATAATAAAGGTGTAGGATTAATAATAACCCCGTAGCTAAGATGGTAAATAATGTTAAACGTTCAACTTAAATTATTTCGTATATTTTATAACAGCAGTTATAATAAAGGTTAAAAAAACCAACAAGGCTTAGGTCTACACTAAAAACCTAACCTAAAAGTTAGAAATACAAATAATTGCTTCAAAGTTGCAATCAGCAGTTAATGTAAATATTGGAGCTAACGGCTTTATTATCTGTTATTATTTTATTCAATTGGTTGCTATGGTAATAAATGTAAATACATGTGTTGGTTCATCAGTCTAGGCCTAACCTAAGATCTTTTCCGAATAAATTTACCAATATTGAAATAAAAAATGTTTTTATCAGAATGAATAATATAGCCTATGTTATTCAGTGATAGTGTAGCTATTTATTAGTAAAACTACTTTTTCAATCGGTTCAGTCGTTCCAGAGATTACCGCTTACATACAAACAAACAAACCGATTTTACCTCTTTATAATGTTAGTATAGAAAAGGAAAGGAACACACGGAATACATATGAAAACTGATAAAAACATATATTTTGAAGTTAGGAGGTCATTTAAAAAATGCGTGCTACATTAATATTTTAGTACTTTAATTCTTCTTTTTTTTTTAAGTCTTTGTCAAAGTTTACAACATGTTTAAGATTCACCAAACTTTGATCGAAGTTTGATGAACAAATTAGTTTGTCATAGAATCATCAAATTTCTTTGAGGGAAAATCTTTGATCAAAGAAATTTGACATTTATTTGTTAGTGTAATATGTACCTACTTAAGAGTCTGCTATAGTGGCGGCCATCTTGGATTTTATCCCGTAAGAACAATGTTAAATTTAAAACCATTTATTTCGTGTATTTTTTACTATAAAATTGTTTGCAAGGTCTAATTTTAATCCCAAACACAATAAAGAAAGATTAAAAGTAAATTGCAAGCTAGTTTTTTCTCAACACGCATTTAGAAAATGATTTTAAACGAGGCAATGTCCAAAGCTCTCAGCTGCAAGAAACTCCACTATTTGGATACCGTTATAGGTCGAAACGATGGATTCATCGGTTGTTTTTTCTTTCACTTTGTGTAAAACAGCAAAAATATACACTTCGTACTAACTTGAGGACGCCGACTCTTAAAAAGTTGTGATAATCTGAAATTGTTCTTAAAGGAGGTATGTTTTTGTCTTATAATTGCAAAAATCGACGGAAACTCCATTTAATAAAAGGTTTACTACTTAAGTACAATTTGATTATTTTTAATGCATTGTTTGCATTTTTCAAACACAAATTTCTATAATTTAAGTTCACCCCTAAAAAATACAAAGCCTTCTTAATCATTGAAAGTTATTTCCCTGATTATACATTTATAAATAGAACCAGAAACACGAGATTACGGAGTCACGTTTCAACGATCTCGCAGCTTGCGATTCAAGCTGGCTGTGGCGCTACTAGCCAGCCTCATTAGCTAAAAAGTCATCTCGTGCACTCATGTAATTAAATGTGGTCTGATTAAATGAACACGATTTATAATTTTACGTAGATCGGATGATGTGGGTGTATTTGGGGAGATTTAGTATCATACAAAGTTATCAGAATACATTTTGGCAAGCACATAATGTATAAATGAGGGATAAATGATATAATCTTTCATTTATCATCAATTGTCCTTTATTTATTTCTTACCGTTCTAGTATGTAATAAAACAGATATAAGTCCCTGATGTCACAGTTATTAGGATGCAGTATTCGATTACTAATTTGTACGACTCATAAATATAATCGATGAATGGGGAGAAAAAATTACTTAAAAAAAATAAAAACTCAAAACATAATTCTCACAAAAATACGTGTATTTGTCAAACGCGTTTCAGCGACAAAGTTCTCACCCTCAGTTACATTTGAGCTGTAACTAAATTACAAAAGTTTAAGGTGTCACAGAGGATGACGACTTTGTCATCGAAACGCGTTTGACGAATACACACATTATCATGAGATTTCTGCTACATGATTTTTTTTCAAAACTTCATTTTACATTTAAAAAATAATTTTCCTATTTTTCTTCTAAAGTTGTTACTTTACTCCTGATTTGTAAAAAAAGTGTTAATTATTTCCTCAAATTTGATGAGCGAACACAAAAGTACATTTTCCGTTCGGCCAACAACTACTTTGTCAACCTCTTCCTGTAAAACTAACAGTAAACAAAACGAAATTGAGTTACCGGGCCCAATTTTGTTTATTTGATAAAGTCCGTGACAGTCAACATATCTGTATTTCCAGCCCCAACCCTTAGGCTATTCGGACCCCAAATATAATGCTTCCATGGGACACCCACCCACTACAGTTAACTCGGAGTCGATGGGCATTTTAAGTACTACGTGATAAAACTGTTCTACAAATGTGTTTCTAACGGATAAAAATATTGGGAGTACGTAAATTGCTGTTGTAGTCATGTTACATATTGTTTTGTATTCAATTACCAAGAATTTATCATTAACCAAGTTAATCGCGTTAAAGAGTTATTTTTATTTCATTCTCCGTAACGCGGTTGGCATTCGACCTACGGATAAATCTAATTCATGTTTTACAAATTTTGGCATTCGTTCACAGTGGTGTATCTAAAGTTTGAAGTTTATATACTGTATGTGGAGTTCTAAAGACATATACAAATCGCATAGAAATCCTTCCCATTCTTCTATAGTGTAGTAAAATCATACTACTAAAATAATATTTACTATAGTTGTAAATAATAATAAGTGAAAAAGAGAGTTTTATTTTTGAAGTGATATCTTCTATTGGCCCGTTGGGCACTTTCGGTTAAATGTGTTTCTGAAATCTCGCGTCACGCAAACTTTTTGCTTAGACACAAGTCACAGCGTGAATAGGAAAAAAACGAAATTCCGATTATTAGATGTTGATAATCGTATTATTCTTCCTTTTCTAATTCAAATTCAAATATTAGTTTGTTCAATAGATAGGCGATACATAGTACATATAGACAAGTAAGCGCGTTGAGAGGGTATAGATGATACATAGTATATAATAATACGTTATGATAATTATTATAATATTAATATATTATAATAATATTATAATAAGTATGCGAAAAATAGTGACCATTATAATGCAAGCATTATTTATTTAGTGACTAACGATTTTGAGTGAGGTATTAGTGTATGCACTCTACATAGAATTCTAAGAATAATTCAATATGTAAGGGATAATTATATTAATTATTATATTTGTGCGTTTTAAGTTTTGTAAAGAAGTTTGTTTTTTGTCTAACTGAAGTAAGTTTAGACAAAATTTTACATTTTTTACATTTTGACAAAGTAATATTTTACATTGTTTTATTTTACTGTAACTTATTATTACTCACTTAAATATAAAATTTAGCTTCATATTACAACAACGGAGGTTATACACGTTAATGGAGTATCTATTCCCCACAGAGTAGTTTCTTCTAGGCCAGATGGTTAAAGCTTATTCTACTCTTTGACTTTAATTGTACATGACACGATTCACTGGGGTTTGAGGTGAGGACCAGAGTTGTTAGTCATGTTTCAAACAATTGGCTCAGGTTCAAACCATATACTTTAAAATAACAGGAGATATTAATTTAAAAAAAGAATATATCGCGGATATGAGCAAACCGGTAACTTTCGGAACCTCCTGAGAAATTCAAGCAGCATCCGAAATATTTTTTATGAATTTCAGGTGTACAGAGGTGGTTATTTGTTGTGGGAGAGTTTTGGCGAACCGATTGAAGGAGTAAGGAGGCTAAGGTTTACTGGGAAACTGACGAGAGGCAACTTTGATGTTCTCATTCCTCTCACACCTTCTTTACCTGACAACTCAATGGATATTAGTGTGGAGGAAATACAGTCAGCTTCCCAATCCTAGGTTTCAGACGATGGTCTCCAAATTTCTCAACTTCCAAACCTATCAGAACAGTGTAGGCCTACATCATATGATGCAGTTCGGTCGCATCCAGAACAAATACCGAAAAACGAGGAAAAAAGACGAAAGCGTTTATCTAATACAAATAGCGTAAAGGCACATAGGCAAGCGATAAAAAACCCACTGTCTCAAAATACACACAGAATCAGCGAAAATACTTTAAGATGTAACATTTGCTGTAGGTAACCATATTATTGCAATAGCGAACATTGTCCTGTCAGCTAATAGTATATATAGACAAGTACATAAAAACATGCTTGTATCGAATGTAATTGTGTGTCCAAATTTCAAAGTGATCAGTGAAGAACTTTCGAAGATTTGAGATTTTGAACAAACGAACATTTATATTTTTATTTATATAGATTTTAGTCAGATTACAGAATGGTTACAGATATTAAAACAACGTTCATTCTTTATCATCAGTCTCCCTGGATTTGAATACTGCGGTCTGTATCTTTATATTATTTTCTTAAAAAAATTTTATAGAAAATGACCTCAGTTTTACAACCACCAATGGAATCTGTCCTATCTCAGATCTAAATGAAATCTGATAGCCAGCTAGTGTTCTTATTAAAAACAGGCTTTGGCTGAAGATTACTGTCAATAAAATCTGATCATTTTGTATCCGAGATGGACGTACAGAACGTTGAACCCGTTCAAGCCGAGTGAAATGTGTGAGTATTTAAAGTGGGTGAAATACGTAGATATTTAAAGTGGGTGAGATAAATAGGTATTGAAGTGGGTGAGGTACATAGTTCTTTTAAAGCAGGCGAGTTGTAAATGTGATTAAAGTGGGTGAAATGAATAAGTATTTAAAGCGGCTGAGAGACATAGGTACAGTATTTAAATTGGGTGAGATACACAGATATTTTAACGAAATATAAATAAAGCACAGTGAGACAATGTTATTTATAGCACGTACAATAACGCTGTAAAATCCAGTTGAGAAACATTACTTAAGGGTCGGCTCTAGTAAAACAGAAAGCAACTTGCGACTCCCTATAGCGGCGGTAGGTTACGCGGACATTGCTCATCCTAAATCCATTTAAAAACTGCAATTATTCAAATAGCGTTTTTTTTTAAAATACCAAACTCTTGGGGACAAAATTCTTCATCCGAATGGCTTTGTAATTTTTCGCTACAATTAATAGTTACAACGTAAAAAATATTTAAAATCACCCTATAGCGGCGGTAGGTTACACGGACATTGCTCAGCCTAAATCCATTTAAAACCCGCAATTGTTCAAATAGCGTTTTAAAAAAAATACCAAAATCTTGGGGACGAAATTCTTCAGGCGAATGGCTTGGTAGTTTTTCGCTATAATTAATAGTGACAACATAAAAAAATATTAAAAATAATGTTTTAAATTGTTAATAAATATTAAACAAAATATTTTTCTTAGTTTTTAAAAAGCCATTTGCATGCATATTGACCATAGCTTTAAAATGACATATCGTTTATAATTTTCCGATCAAAAATAAAGGAAAAATATGGATTTTAATTTAACATTGGTCTTATGGAGTGTCAGCCAACATGGCCGACAGCTAGAGCCGACCCTTAACGCTTTAAAGATACTGTGTAGCCATTACAGAAGCTTATGAATGTTTTACTAGGTAAACAGAAAATTAATTGGCCCAAAGTTCTCCATCAAATAGAGTGGGATTTACGTCACGCCTGCAGTTCCGACCATGAAGTACGCATCACACGAAAATAAGTTATTTAATTTAAAAAACACCTTTTCCCGTTCGATTCGGATGAAATTCACTTTTATCGTATTGAGATCTACATAGTCAAAACAGTTATTATTTTATTTATTGATCGACGATTTGGATGCCAATTACAACACTGTTTTTAAGCAGCAATTACAAATGTATCGTCAATTTTGACAAAAGCTTTGAGGATGGATAGAAAAGACCTAATATTTCACTATCACAGTACTAGTTTTTGTACGTTGACAAAATCAGATAAAAAAATATTTCTGAGCAGAAAACTTCAATGGATTATGCGAGCTTTTATGATAAACACTAAAAGAACAGTTTTGTATTGCAGATACCGACGCGAATGCTGGCGCTTGAGCAAACCGCTACTAACCTGAATAAAAACATCAGTACATCTTTGATGAACACGTTCACCGCTAAGGACTCACATGTGAGCTTGAACACTATGAGAAGGTGCCGACGCACAGTCCACTGCGTGCTTCGTACCCCAACCCCTGTATTGGGAGTATTTTAACTACACAATGGATTGCGTGCTTCGCACGCCAATCTTAAGCCTATGTGCTATGGACGCACATGTGCTTCCGCTTTAAAATATTAGTGGTTATTACGTAGAAAGGTTCAAAAATAACAAATAAAATAATTTCTACTCATTTAAGCTATAAATATAAAAAAACTAGCTGACCCGTACGGCGTTGCCCGTGGTGGTTGGTATTTTCAGTCTTTTTAACGAAATTGTATTCTTTTTAAGTGTTCAGTCAGTGAGTGGTATTTGGCTTTTATATATATAAATCTTAAATAATAAAAGCACTATTGTCATAATAATAAAAGATCTGAAATTATGATTTTAGTAACTTTGATCCCCCCAAGCCCCTAATAAAATTTCGAAATTTTTCATTCCCTGTCTTAGTGAGCACCTATGGCCCAAGAGGAAGCTACATACCAAATTGCATTCCAATCCGTTCGGTAGTTTTGAAGAAATCGTGATTTAATAACTTTAATCCCCCCCCCTAAAATTTCGAAATTTTACATACCCTTTTTTAGCGAGCGCCTATGGCCCTAGAGGAAGCTACATACCAAATTGCATTCCAATCTGTTCGGTAATTTTGGAGAAATCATGATTTAGTAATTTTTACCCTTCAAACCCCCCCTAAAGTTTCCAATTTTTAAATACCGTTTTTTAGTGAACACTTATGGCCCTAGAGGAAGCTACGTACCAAATTTAATTCCAATCCGTTCGATAGTTTTGAAGAAATCGTGATTTAATAACTTTGATCCCTCCAAACCCCCCTAAAATTTCGAATTTTTTCAAACCTTTTCTTAGTGAGCACCTATGGCCCTAGAGGAAGCTACATACCATATTTCATTTCAATCCTTTCGGTAGTTTTTGAGAAATCGTGATGAGTGAGTCAGTGAGTGAGTGGTATTTCGTTTTTATATATATATAGATAAAAAGTCAGCGCCTAGCATAGAAAATACGAAATTTGCGTAGTAGTGAGGTTACGTGTTAAGGGTGAGGTAAAATTCCACTAGTTCGTTTGAAGGATGAGTCACATTAGGAAGCGGTGGGGGAAAATGTTTTTTTTCTCCACTTACTCCCTTTCCCCACGGCCCATCGCGCTAGGGCAAGGCCTAGTGCCATTATTCACGACGATATCTGTACTAGGTTTACTTGCAAATATGGCAAAACTAATCAAAATTTATTAGCGCTATCAAGGGTTTAAATACCCAATGAATTTCTGAAACTGGTTTTAATTAAGTTATGTGTGTGATTTTTATTCAATTTGGAACGATCACATCAAAGTTAATTTAAATGCAAAACCATATACATTTAATCAGATAGTTTAGAATCGTCAAATTTATGGCAATTATTTAATGAAACCTGTATAATTTCGCACTTCGATCGAACAATCAGATATTTTTCTTAGGCGATAAATTCTTTTCTCCGCCAAAGTTCGCAGTTCTTTGATTAGAGATTTTGGTCCGTCAAACAATAATTTAAAGCGATGATCGTGTAAGATCAAAGCCTAACTGAATTATTTTAGATTTAACGATAAAAGAATCGGGGCTGATTCCAATTGCTTTTGTGCGACCGGTTTAACAAATTTTAGATTTAATTATAAACTTGATTTTTGAACGATAAGAGCTGCATTTTTAAATTATTGTTTTAACGACCCTTCTACGGCGTAGTGAATGATAACCTTGATTTAATATGGTCGTTGAAAATAAGTATTTTGCAATTTTTATCTAAAATTTATCGTTTTCTAGATATAAATTATTTTAGGACTGAAAAACGCAAAAATTAAAATTTTCAACGTCCAAAATCCATATAAAAAATTAGAATCTAGGATGTTGGGAAAGTGCTGAGGTAATGTTTAGACGCCCCTTAACAATTTCCAAAAGAGTTATTGGGAAATTGTTGGTTAACTCCGAGCGCAAGCGAGCAGATCCAGGTATGTATTTGTATAGTTAAGTTAAAGTTTTACTTAATCCGATAGAGAATTAAAAGGGCTACAAAAAAGGTGTCCTGACATGTTTTTGTTAAAATGTACGGTTTGTGGGTAATTTAGGTTTGCAATTTCAAACAGCCGCCATTTTGAAACACACGGTTGGATATAATAGTTTATTTTTCTTAAAATAGATCATCGTTTGGTCAAACTTTAAGTTTTAACTCAATGAGTCGAACTCAATGGTTGATTTCTCTAGATATGAATTATTTTGTTAAAAAAAAAACGAAATGGCGGATATCTGGAAAACGAAGCTGTTTCGGACCTGTGATAGCAGGAAAAATGTTTGCTGTTTTTTAGTCTGTCACCTCCTGAGTTGGTCTAACCTCCAGCGAAACACTCTGATAATGACTGTGTGTTGCCAAAAAGTACAATAGGACGTAAAACGATATTAGTTTACTACTTGAATACTTGCATACAAGTTGCTTATATAGTACATTTCTGTTAATTTTTCATTGAATTTTAACTACATTATTCTAAAATTCAAATTACATACATTTTAAAAATCATCTCCTATAAAAGCGAGTGTACGTACGTACGTTAGTAACATATAATATAACAGCTGATTTCACCCGTCATCTGTAAACCCAGTGTAGATTATAGTTTGGGGTTATGTTTACAACTTCAATCGTTATAATTTCTTGTATAGTTGATTTTTTTTAAATATGAGTTATAATACTAATAATGCTATAATATACATTACAATATTTGCTTTGAGGTTATAAACTGTATATAAATACAGCCTTTTATCATAAATATATTTGTTTATACAAATTTAAAGAAGAGATACATATTCGTTTAGCTTCGGAAACATTCGTACATCTTCAACATAACATATAAACATATTCGATTATTAATTTCTTTACTGTAATATTAGTAACTTCTAAATCAATTGATCTATCAATATGAAATAAAAACCAATTAAAAGATATTATTTGTATCTTTCTTTAAATATATACGTATGTAAATAAAAAATGTTTAACATATAGGCCTACAGTTTTATAATCCTTATTATTGTACACATTTACCGAGTTAAAAATTCCCGTCAGCATAGTTAGTTAGGTACAGATTAGTAGGCCTTAATGTTGCTTTTAAATAGTTTGTTTTTTTAAATGATGTATTTCTTATGTGTATCTAATTAATCAGTCTGTGATTTTTCACTGGAGCTAACTAGTTAAAGATAATACCAGATTTTTTCGTATCGCCTTTTTGCAATATATTGTATTTAAGAATGTTGACTTACTTGGTCAAAATTTGCCGTTTAGACAACAACAAAATTAGAGGACTTAATCATTTGTTCTTCCAATTAAGATGATAAAATAAGAATTACAATACTCATTTCAAACATAAATAAGTAATAATCCAGGTCAAACAACAGTTTTTTTTAAAGTATACAGGAAACTCTAATATTAACAATCTGAAAAATGTGTAAATTTAATAACTTTGTTTTAGTGAAAAGCATATACAGAAAAAACGAATATAACTAAACAAAAATCTCTTTTAATTATTATTATTTAGTAAATACAACTGTTTAATTAAAAAAAAAATACAGAAAAATATTATTTCACTAATTATTATTGTTTGACATACCTAAAACCTATTACTCTCTACTAACATTACCTAATTATACCGATTCAACACATTTATTAATTTATATAAAACTATTTAATCAAGATTATTTAAAAAATTTGCTATGTTTTCCTTTTATATATTTCTTTTAGAGCCCGGGCAACTATGCATTCACCCCCTTTGCCCCACTCTCTCGGCGGCCCTTGTCCGGTTTTGTTACGGAACAAAATTAAAACAAAAAACATACGAATAAATAACACAGATGCATAAACAAGGAAACAGTTCTACCACATAACTCTACAACTTCTACTAAACGAGCTTATCTCTTATCAAATTTCAGTTAACAGTAATACCACTGTAAGTGAACAAAATTACTCGTAACTGCTTCATATAGGATAACAATAATTACCGTACGCATGCAGTTGGCATTACTGTCCATCGGAAATAGTTCCACTGATTTATTAACCAGTATATCGGCTCAAATTAAACCATTGCAGAAAACCAGTTAAGATATGCTGACAATGAAGTCACACACAATTAAACTAGCTGATAGACTTCCTCCATACTTGCACGCTGAGAAAGTATTGCGCGTAGAAAAATAGTTCCAGCCAGATTTCCAATTGAAACACGCCGGGAAATTATCTTGTGCAAAGGGATTTTATTATATAACACAAAGGGGCTTCTCCCATGCTCGCTTCGCTTTCCAATCCTCGCGACGACTCGCGGCCAAGTAAATGCAAACAGATTATTGTATACTTTGATATTTTCACGCCATCTGAATTGTGGTAGCGGTGATCTGGAAAATTACGCATGCGCAGTAGGGCCAATGTTTTTACGCAAATTACAAGCGTTTTTGGTATTTAATAACAATAGTAAATTGAAGTGTAACATTTGTCATTAACATTTTTTTGGTGTTCTTATATTTGAGGCTGGAAAAAGGTGGTCAAAAGGGGAAACACATATCATCCCCCCAGTGGAAGCGGGGTGGGGGGAGGGGTCTTCTTCACTTGCGTACGACAGCGAAAACAAACAATTCGTATTACCAGTTTACTTAATTATTAAATTTTTCGGACGCCGTTTTTCAACTTAAAAAATTGTGAAACCTCTTAAACTGTCCTTAAAGGCCATTTGTTTTATCTTATAATAATTGCAAACAAAACGAAGGAAACTCATTTTAATAAAAGGTTCAATTAAGTACAAATTAATTATTTTTAATACATTATTTGGGGGATTTTTAAACAATAACCATATTTTAAGGTAACAAGGAAGAAATATAAAGCCTGCTTAATAATTTAAAGTTATTTCCCTGATTATTCATTTATAAATAGAACCCGAAACACGAGATTACGAATATAAGTTTCAACGATCTCGCGGCTCACGATTCAAGTCTGCTGAAGCGCTACTAACCAACCTAAAAACGTTGACTCGAATATTAACTCTAGCAAAGAGACTTGGATGGCACTCAAAGTAGTGGAAGGAAAAGTGGGCGATTAGCAGACCCTGAGAGTTGTGTTTTCAATCCAGCATTGTCCATCCCTGCTTTTCCCCGCACCACCACAAGGTCACTGACTGTACTCGGACCAATTCTATTTAATCACACTGTACACTCGGAGTTTGTTCCAGGTCGGAGAAGAACCGCAAGTGAACTGCGGATAAGTTTTGAATAAAACCAATTGAATTTGGGAGTGTTTGTTTTTCAGTCAAAATTTCCTTTTAATATAAACAGAATCTTAATCCCAAGAAATCGTTAAGGGAAATTTTAATAAGAAAAGGAGATTTATAATTTGACTGTGATATCACAAGTTGAAAATTTTCTACAATTTTATCGGTCGCGAAGAAGTACCTTAACTGAAAACTGTATTCTACAACCACAGAAACAATGCATACAAAATTAGCGTCAAATTTAGAAATGTACAACAAATTTAAACGGAAAAAGTTAAATTTTTCGAAAATAATTTTCGGTTTTGTTTATACCAGAGTGATTCAAAAAGAAACTAAGGAGCTTTCAGGACGTATTCTACTGTTGAAAATAAAGAAAAAGTTCATATATTAACATACCCTAGGTTCGGAAATGCTTCGCTTTCCAGTTATCCACCATTTGCTTTTTACAAAATACTTAATATCTTTGAATGTAGGAAATTCATTGAACGCAAATTTTGGATGCATATTTGGTATACAATCTTTTACCCGTGAACAAAAAACCAAAAAGTTTTTTTATATATTTTCAAAATGGCGGCCGTTTAAAATTTGTAATGTAACGTTTTTTAAAAATCGCTAACATTACAAAATTTCAAGAAACAAAACAAATACTTTTTTAATGACAAACATAACGGTTTTTATTATTTCTCTAAATTAAAAGAAAACCGAGTTATTGCCAAAAACGAAAAATTATATTTATGGAAACCCAAATATAAAAAAAGTCAGGTACAACATACGTTTTGTACCTAACTTAAAGTAAGTAAAAAGTTGCAAATGTCAAAAATCGATTAAAAAGAGAATAGCATACAATATTTAGTGAAATCAATGCACACACAATTTTTTTTTTAAATACAGAAAGATGAATACAAACGGTTAAATAAATTCCATATAAAATATTTTAAACATATACTTTATATCAACATCGAAATTTGGGACATCTCGAATGCAAAAAATACGAATATAAAGTATTGCAATCTATTACTGTCATTTTTCGGTCACCTCTAGATAGGACGAAAGGCGTTGACCCGAGTCGACAATATCATTCAGGATATAGCCGTTTAGATTCGTCTTAGTCAAGAACAATGTTTCGCACTAAATTATATCACGGACTAGTTGTTTGTAAACTAATTTAGCGGCAGGAAATCGGTGTAAGTGTTAAGACTACTCTGCAGATTTGCAATTTGAAAATAATTGAGCGTAAATTAAATAATCTTGAACGATTTTTTTTGTAGCGTAGAATTTGTGCGAATTTTAGGAAATTTGTACGATGAAATGAAGTTTAAAATTCGAGCATCAGCTAGCGCAATTTATTACACTTTTCTGATCACAATTATAACGTATAGTGGTTATATTTGGAAAGAAATACCGTAACAATTGTCGCAAGAGCTGTTTCTGGGACCAGTTACATTAAAAATATAGTTTTTCTTGAACTATTCGAAATGTTTAGCAACTTATCTTGGAGCTTGAAATTTTGCGTGTTTGTGTAACAGATTGGACAACTAAGAAAGACTTAAAATTAAAATTTTTTGGGCCTCCAAAAAGAGTTGGAATAAAAAGGAGTGAGTGTTAAATCGTATAAATAGTTCTTTAAAATAATACGCAATCAATTAAATTAACTTTTGTTAAAACTTATAACGCCTAACATAAATTATTTTCTGGAGAAGTTGGAAAGTGGTCCTTCGTTTGTAAAGTAGCCGGTTACGTCAGCTTCATAAACGAAGATGATACATTTAAAAAATGTATGGAACACAGAATCCCTCACAACATATGCATACTGGCTTTGATTATGGACGATTATGTATAATCAAGGATACTGGTCAAACGCATTTCAACTACAGTGTCGCCATCTTCAGCGACATGAAGATGGCGACAATGCCGTTGAAACGCGTTTGAGTATTACACTTATGTTGTGAGATTTTTTGTTCAAGTTTTTCTTCGGTGTTCTCACAGGTCAAGCTCAATATTTATTTGTATTTTAGACATTTTGGATGTCTTCACTAATCATTATTGTTCTATTTGGTGGACACCCTTAAAACGTGTTTTGACAAGAAGGGAATTTAAAAAAGTGAAAACGTTTGATTTCTAGCAACATTTGGTAGAAATGTATAAATGGATATGGAGATTATGTTGCCAACATTTGCCTACAAATCCTAGTTATGTTTTAAGCTAAATTTGATCTAAAAAAGGGAAATTATTATCCAATAAACATGCTAATGGCATGTGGGCGTACCTTTTTGTTTGAAATTGTTTTTATTTTAAATTATTCAACTCTTAACTTTTTATTTTCAAAAATGTTTTATTAAGGCTGTTTTGTTTCCCTTTGAAATTACGTTCATCTAAAATTGATTTTCTTGACAAAATGTATCAATTTAAAACTCAAATCCTGTAGCTTTTTATAATATCGTCATAAATCAATTAAAACGTATAATTGATTCATAATTGAAACATAAAATAGGTTATTTAAATAGAATTTCCGGGTTTTAATAACGGTATTTTGAATGAAGTAGCCCCAAATTTTAAATCGTAATTTTCAGAGTCTGATTTCAGATTTTTGAAGTGGAAACTTCTGCAGGCGTACCGAGTACTTTTTGGATTAGGTAAAATGATATACGATCTCCCGATACGCGTCTTAAAGTAAGACGCTCTGCGTTTTTTATTTCCTCGATGATTTCTTCTTCTTCATTTTTTTACACACCTACTAATATAAACCAAAAGATTAATGGAGCAGCTGATCGTAAAAGAAGAAGAAATCGACGAAATAAAATAGGCAGTGGTAAATTCAAAGGCTTAAACTCAATAGGTGTATGGATTTAGTCGCTTCACGCTACCGATGAAATGGACATTGTACTTAATAATTTTGTAAGTTGTGTTAAATTAGTGTACTTGGTGATACCTCTAAAATGGACATGGAGCTCTAATTTTCTTTAAATGTCTAAATTTGCTAACTTGGCTGCTGTGGTAATGAACGTAAATGCATTGAAGAAACGTGTGTCTATAGACAATCATGTTCATATAATTTTTATTTTTATTTTGAATGATACAAGATCAAAATAATGATCAAATTTCGAATTAAACCTATATAACCAACGATTTACCATTCATGACAGTTTTTACTTCTATCAGCAGTCCCAAGACAGCTGTTTTTTAGTTTCGTTTGGTTTTCAATAAAAATTAACAATGAAAATGTATAGAAATGTATTTTGCACCCCTTACCTAAAATAAATGTTTTTGGCTCTATTTTTTGTGATTTAAACAATTTTTCGAGCCAATTTCGATTTTACAATTAACATTTACTTCTAAAAGTGTTGAAATATATGCCGTTCTTAATGAATTTTAGTATTGCCACATTTTATCGTCGGGATATAATTCAGGGTAAATTCTTTAAATAGCTCGAAAATAAATAGTTCAATAATTTAAAAAGTTATAAATTCTGGTTCCCTAAATACTATTCTAGTAGTTGCATCTGATAAGTAAGCAGAAAGCGCAAGCGCAGTATTTCCTTTCCGCAGATGTTTAGTTGGAAAGAACATGCATTGAAAGTGCAGAAGTGTTATCACAGCCGTAAAAGTAGGAGAACGATTCACTACTTTTCTATGCTGTGTTAAAGTCACTATTTAAATATTAAAGGAAACCAGAAACTACACTGAAAGAAGAAGAACCAATTTCCTTATAAAAGTAATTTGATAAAGTAGTTTGTATATTCTATGTACGCCGTTTACTTGTGTTTTATGTTATCGCTATTTGCTCAACTACTGTTGTTTTACACGGTTTAAAGATTCTTTGGAGAATTGGTATTTATTTCTCTAACACTTCGCTCCCAAGTTCACTTCTTAAAGGAAGATCTCAAAAGAAACTTTTCTTATGTATATATTTCTGGTAACGGACCATATCTCCGTCAGTGAGCCATAACCTTGAAGAACCTTAATTTGATAAAGTTTTACTATGCATTTTCACAGAAAGCCTTTTTAAATTTCTTCAAATGTAGAACTGAAGAATTTAAAAGAAATTTACTTTCACCGTACATTCATAGGTGAAAAGACAATCACGGCCTGGAGGGTGTGTGGTTTGACAACTGCAAGATAGTCTTCGATCATGGAATTCTTTTCGTTGTCCGTTATTGGCCAATTTATTTAGTAGACCAAACGTCTACTATAGAATGTTTGATCCTTCGCGTGGTTGAGACATCTAATATTCACACTATCTACCAAATGCAGTATATAGCAGTAGAATGGACGCCGGACCAATTTTTATTAAAATCAGACTGTACACTCAGAGTTTCACCCGGGGCGAAGAAGAGCCTTAACAATTGATTTTAAGGTTAGGCTTACAGCAGAGTGAAACATTACGTCAGAATGATTTACGAGGGCGAGCCAAGCACGGAGTTGGCGTGCGAAGCACGCATGACCTCCCCTCGTGCAATGTTAAGACAGCTACTTTGGCGTGTGTCCGAAAAGACAATGTTTTGGACTCTCAGCCTTACAGCCTCAAGTCTAAATTTATTTGGCTAAAGCAACAGTTCGATTAGATGACGTTAAAATTAGGGGCGGAATTGTTTTCGCACCAATTACTCACTGAAAAGAAAACCTTTTAATTGGAAATAATTCAATAAACCAAAAAATAAATGGCAAAATTAAAATGTAATTGTTGACATCAAACAATATTATCTCAGGCAAGAATTTAACTTTATGATTAAATTAAATGAAAACTCTCGCAACGTCCCGCAACTAAACACTCGGGAGTCGATGGAATTTTTTTGCTGTTTAGACTGACCCGGCCTTTTCGATTACAGTTCACAAGAAAACAGTAATATCGTCGTTTTTGTTTTACAATTGTGAACGAGCTACCTTTGCATGCAGGCACACTTACATTAAACTAACGTTGTTGAAATGCGGGGTGTTCGTAATGTCCGAATAATTTGTAGAAAAATAAATATAATATTAAGTATATATTATTAGCGAATTTGAATAGGAAAGATGAGCTATTGCAGTGACCCTTATGGTAATAAGACCTAAGGTCGGGAGTAGTAATTGAGCACCAATCGTGGTCCGCAGTACACGTTTTGGGGTGTCATTAAAAATTATATATATATATATATTTAGCGGCTGTACTTTAAGTATAAATTTGGTACACATGTTGGTTGTCTACGTCTATGATTGTGGACGACTTCGTTAGCCAAAAAATCCAACAACCGGAAACACGTGTTTTGACCGGTAGTTACTACTTTTTGAGATTTTTCCTACAAGAATGAAACTTTTTTTAGAGTTTTTCTAAAAAAATGTAGGATATTACTCTGCACATTTTGTTTTTTTTTCAGGCGACCTTATAATAATAATGATGAGTTTATTTCCCAAAATCTTTACATTTTACTAATAATAAAATAAAATAATCTCTCAGCAAACTCAGTTACACGGACAAATGTCCGTCTGTAGAGTTGCTATTCAAACACATACAACAAAAACAATTATACAAAAATAATCCACTATGTCACTCAACAAACCAAAAAACGAGTAAACATAAAACAAAAATGTTGGCTGTGTACATAAAAGCTAAAAATCAATAGTTATAATACTCGACTAACATTCGTCTGTATTTGTATGCTCTAACATGGTATTTAAACAAACTATTCCAATTTCTTTCGATTCAAATATTCTTTATAATCTTTTATACTAAGTGTTTCTGAACCCAACCAGGCAATTTTAATCTCTTTAAATATTGGACAAACACCAACATAACGGTAGGTATCCTCAATTTCTAACCTGTTGCACGGTGAACACAAATGAGCCTTGTAGCTCGCTTGGTTAACCCAAAATCGATCAAAACGTAGAATATCATAGAAGTACCTGGTACAAACCTAGGTGGTGGATTTTACTATGGGGAATCTTCTGATCCGGGGCTATCGGCCGAGTTTGTAACTCGAACCGAAGCTCATAACTCGAGACCGCAATTGCGAGTTTTTCCGCTGCGAGTGGAACGAAAGAGCGCTGGAGGCTTAGGTACAAACAATTATACCAAAGTATTTCGTACGCACAGGCAGCTATTCAGTAGAAAAATTTCCCAAATTGTTGGTTGAAACCCTAAAACATAGGCCTATAAACTTAATTTTGGAAATTTTCCCAGCTCACGTCAGCGGTTCAGCTGCGTGGTCGAATTATTAATATAGGTATATAGTAAGCCACTGAGAAAAACCACAGCCAAATTAATCAAATGTGCATTAAGAAAAAGAAAGAAAAGGAAGCAGTCATGCGAGTCGACAAAAGTGAAAACTGTCATGAATATAAATCGTTAGTTATATTAGTTTATTCCGAAATTTTATAATTATTTTTATCTTGTCCTATTTAAAATTTAAATCTAAAAAAAAATACAAAATAATATAAACATGATTGTCTATGTTAAAATAATAATAAAATTAATAGGTGCATTTTCTCAGTTAACTTTGACTTAAGGGTCTGCTCCAGTAAACGAGAAAGCAACCGGAAACGCAACCGCTTCTCACTGTATCCCTATCTAAACAGTGCAATTTCTTGCAGCAGTACGCTTTGACATTGCCTCATTTCAAACCATTTTATAAGTCTATCTTTTGTAATTGAGTGTTGAAAAAAAACCGAATATTCTTTATAAAATTTCGGATCCGGCTTGCAAATTATTTTTCATTATTAATTTTGTATTGTGTTAGGAAAAATATCAAACTTTGTACTTACAAAATGTCAATTACATAACAAATCAAAAGCATTTAAAAACATGTAAATTGCCAGACGGATGCGTATTGTGACTGTGCTTAAAATGAGACCTTGCAAACAATTTTATGATAAAAAGTAAACGAAATACATAGTTTGAAATTTAACATTGCTCTTATGGGATAAAAATTCAAGATGGCCGCCACTACAGCCGACCCTTAATAATAAAAAGTGATACACCGTTGGATTTGTCTTTAAATTGTCTACATTTTTTGTATCGTCAATTTGTTCGTAAAATCTTTAGTTTTTATTAACACATGTTTAAACCGCCATTTTAAAACTGATAACTGTAGCAAAATTACATTTTGCACATTCGTGGAAACCAATGTGATAACTCACGCTCAGTTTCATGAATTTATCTTAATCCGTTCCCCATAATAATTGTTTTCCAAAACACACATACAGACAGAAAACTTTTAAACTAACCAAGGTAAGGCGCATGTTACACTGTATTATTTGCTAGTTATGACTTGCTGAATAACATGGTAAAGCTTGATAGAATGGTTGCGAGATACCCTGTATACAAACGTATGGTTCAGTGGGTATATACTAAAGTAGATCTAATGAAAATAAACCGATCTGGTGGCGACACTCTTGTTTTATTTTCACTTTCAAGGATGTAGATTAAATTAAAAAAAAAAACAATTTCTATCAAGTAGGCCTGTTAAAAACACCTAACATACAATTCCAATTCACCTTCAACTCGAGTCATAGAAACAATGATTCCGACAATTCCAAGATTGCACGACAACTTAAAGAATCGTGCACGTCAAAGGAAAATGGCGTAATAAAATAATGTTCTGCGTGAAGGTTTCACATCTGGGTTGCATGTAGAATATTAAGTCTCGATGACAGGATCAAATAAAAAGACAACAAAAGTCGGGGCGAGGTCTCTGAATGGTACCCACGCCATACGGGTCTCGCCTAATGTTTGGAGACATCACTTTACGGACATTATGCTACGATCAACTGATTTAAAATGAATTGGTACTTTGATCCGTTAATTAACAAACCATTTATGATTTACTTAGTTTGTCAGTAATTAGAATATTTCTTAGAGTTTATGGTCAAGATATTTAAATTATTTGTAGAAAATATAACACTGATTTGTCTTTTTTAAATCTTAATGAAATTGGTTGTTAAAAAGAACCAACAATTCGATCAAGCAGCTGAACTGCTGACGTTAGTTGAATTTTTACTGGACCGCTTGCTTTCTCTTTTATTGGAGCAGAGCATTAAATACAAAAACACGAGGTAATTATCAATTTGTTTGTAATAACAGCATACTGTTGTGTTTTCTGCGTTGGTATAGAACGCCGGGTTGAATACAACAATTATTAGACATAACATAACTATAATTCTTCCTCCTATTGTGTTGACAGTAACACCAGTCGATAGAGAATTAAAAGGGCTAAAAAAGAAAAAGATATCGTGATATTATTTGCTAAAATGTACGGTTTTTGGGTAGTTCAGGATTGAAATGTAAAAACCACCGCCATTTTGAAACGCATCATTTGATAGGATCGATTATTTTGTAGAAAATAGATCATTGTTAGGTATTACGGCATGTCAAGTTTGAACTTAATCGGTCTAACCGTTCTCTAAGTATGAATTATTTTGTAAAAACACTTACAGACAGACGAAAAAGGGCCCATGATTATATTGTGAAATATGTTTGTTTCCATCCCAGGAACAAATCCACAAAAGGGGAGAGAGTTCGGGGGCACTCTGTATAGTTTGGGCATCGAGGTTTTGTTCGGTTTCCTTTCCTGGTACGTTTTTGTTCACAGCTCGTCTTCAACCAGCCAAGCGTGAATATTAGTCAGTAACGAGATTTATATATATGTTAACTGTAAAAACAATTATACCATAGATGCATACTATTACGAATTTTCAGAACATCCCAACTTTAATTTCAAATAATATGTTACTACCCTTTGTTCGATAGTTTTCACGTTTCTACAATTCGATTGGAAATAAAACTGGCTACACAAAATTACTCGTATTTTAAAATAAATATTTACTGTTTATGAGTTACTCTCATTTAAAATCTTTGAATGACCGCCATTTTTAAACTAATTATGGAAACTAGCTGAAACTGGGTCTTTACCTCGGCAAATATAGTATATTAAACTCAATAGGTTAAACAGTTCTAGTAAAAAATATATTTATTAACAAAAATTGCGGCTAGAATGACAAAGGAGCATTTTTAGTTCGTACGATTGTTGGATTGGATTTACTGTTAGGCCTCGGCTGCTGTAGAAGCGGCACGAGCAGGTGCAAGCGGCGGATAAGCAGCAGACTAACGCTCGCCGTAGATTGCCGCTATCGATCAAAACGAGTTAGATAATTTACGACTGCCGCTCGAAGCTCACCATTCTCTTTACTTCCACCAAACACATACCCTGGGCTGAAATATTGGGTAATACGTTCATGACATATTTGGGGCAACTTGAATACAAAACTTCAAGAAAAGCCGACAGCAAACTAAAAAGTTTCTAATTTTTGCGAGTGTACTTTCAGAATTTTGTATTCTGTTCAAGGTTTTATTTATTGCTAAACCCATGAAGGATTAAAACTCTCTGTTATGGGACAGTTTACCGTTACTATATTCACAGAAAATATATAATTTTAAAATACTTCCTCTCCGGATACACCTGAATTTCTTGACAATTAAAAATCACCTATGGTTGAAGATATAGGCCTGTATTGTGATTCCACTCTATGTAACAAGTAATCAACTGTACATGTATACGTTCTAGTAAACTGGAAGAATCGCTCTTCGTCTCGTCACAGTTATCCATATCTTAGACTATTTCGGTTATTTGGGTGAACGCTACAACGCCTTTTTTGAGATCTTAACTTGCGTAAACGGTAAAACACGGGAGGGAGGGGTCACTTAACATTTTCGCCAAAACTACATCTTTATAAAACATCATCTGTTCGATTGAGCAGGGTGGGGGAAATCTGGCGGGATACGTGCAGGAAGCGTGCTAAGCCACAATCCAGAGGTGCGTGGATCGTAACCACGCTCTGCTACCAAATGAAACTTGAGCAGAGACGATTATTATGTTTAGGGGTATAAATAAACGGACATTTAACCCCGAAACTTAGGTTAGGCGAGGGCCCGCGGACTACTGACAACTCGATGGGTTTAATGATCTTAGAACAACCACACACGGGTTATCAGCTTTGAAAAACTACACATATACATAATAACTAATTATAAACCATAAACTCGACACTACCAGGCGGCATAAGCCCGACAGTGCTATTCACCCATAACCCTCTTTCACTTACGTTACGGAACTACACACTGTCATATCGGCCCCCCGAGAACCGGTAGTCATAGCCGGCCATAATTAATTATAAATTTAAATACAATCACCAACATTTAGTCCGTAAGTTGTAGCGAGTCCCGTCAAAGTCCTTCTACCGCTCGAGAAACGCTTAAGAGATGTCCTACCAATCCGTGCCGGTTCTGACTACCAATGCCTACTCGATCGTTATCGCACGCTACACAACTATTCCATTGATTCGTACGCTCAGTGATTGACACCCAATCGTAACCCTGATCCTGAGAGTGTCACAAACCACTCGTCGCTAACCGTTCACGCTCGCCGCTTCTATCGTAGCCAAGGCCTAAATGATTATTATTATTACTCCATATTTTTTTAACCCTAAATAGATCGAATCAGTTATCTGTTATCTGAATCGATTCTCTTCAAAATATATCTATTTAATTTAATATCTCACATACGGCGTGGTGGAGATTACTACCAGACTGTAT
>JAGFPH010000488.1:392865-407801 GCA_018207615.1 Philaenus spumarius
AAATGTATCCAGTTTTAATATCTCACATACGGCGTGGTGGAGATTACCACCAGACTTATGTTTACGGCATCGTATTGTCTTTGGTTTTAATAAACCGAGACACACGCCTCAAAGATATCATTATCTGTTATGTATTACCGCTTAAACGATTTCATTTTAAAATGTACACTTGATGGTGTGAAGGGTTTTTACGCCGTGAGACGGCCGTATTGCCTCGAATTCTTCGCTCGTTACTCGGCATGTGGGCTTTTATTAGCAAGATTTTATGGAAAAAAGGTATAAGTGGCCTTAAAACAAAATTTTAATATAAAATATGAAAACACTAGAGGGCCGCCTCTGATCGCTTCACTCAGTAACCTCTGCGCCGAAGTAAATGCAAACAAATTATTGTATACTATGACTATTTTGATGGGAATGATGATTGATAAGGACAGAGATTTATTGTTTTTATACAGAAGAGAGGAAATTTTGGAGTTATAAAATTTTATAATTTTTTTTTAAAATATACCTAGTAAAGAATAGTGATTTATGATACTCCTAATCATCCTTGAATTATGATATAGTCAGCATTTTTCATTGTTTGTTATTGTTATTACCTAACCTAAAAAACCTGTTGGTTGTGTAGAATAATTACCTGATTCTAAATTTGCCAATTTGGTTGCTATGGTAACAAATATAAATGCTTTCAAGAAACGCGTGTTTGTTCAGAATAGGCCTAACCTAAAGTTGTGTTACACTTACGATCCAAATCAGCTGTTTTATATGCAAGTACCAGGAGACCGAGCTAAAGCTAGATTATAAGCAGGGCCTAGTTCGCTCACGTCAATAACTATTATTGCAAATCCGTGAACATCGTTTAGGTTAGGCCTATAACATTAAACAACTAAATAAAGGGTATGTTTATTTAGCAGAAGTATTCGTTGCCATGGTAACTATAAATAGATACAACATTAGGCTTACCTCTAATAAAATACAGTTTTAAAGAAAACAGATGATTATTGTAATGGCATTGAAAACATTTGCATCAGCTGTGCTTCGTTTAAAAGAAAACAGATGATTATTGTAATGGCATTGAAAACATTTGCATCAGCTGTGCTTTGTATTGTTTAAAATGGACAAATTTCACTTTTTAATTTAATAAAAAGACGTAGAAAACGAATTTTCCCAGACTGGTGACCATTTCCAATCGATTTCTCGTGGCCAAAAGCCCCATATAAAATCAAAAAATCAAAAATCCTTAGACGGAGATTCCAGATCCATTTAGCAGACAGACAATTAGAAGATAAGATATGTTTGATGTATAGTAGCCTACAGTAAGCCTTTTTGTTTGTTTTTATTTTGTAAACCTAACCTAAAATATTGTTTGTCATAAACAAATAATTAACTGATTATACATTTCCTAGAATTGTGTTGCTAAGCTTTTGTTTCAAATCAGCTGTTTTATCTGTTTTTAACACTTAAAATCAATACCTTTCCCTAGTGCATTTCTATTATTTCTAAATCGTGGTATGAAGGTATCCTGAAAATGTTAAGGCTCTAGTCATCGTAGTTTTGGCTGTACGTTGATTATCAGTCAGTCGCTCACCAACCCCGGTGGCGACCCATGGCTAAGCCAATGCAAACCGTTTATTGTATACTCTGATGTTTACACGGAAATGACGACTGAACAGTGACCTATACTTAGCTAATGTACAGAGACATGACCGTCACAAATAATTCGAATTGCGGTATGAGTTGTAATTTCACCATCATTATTTCAGTAATCAATAATCAACATTTCAAATATAAAATTGTTATTACCCACTAAAGGAAACAATATAATACGTAACACCAGACTTATAAGCCTTTTCTTTGCCTTTACCTGATCTAAAATCTGGTAGTTGTGAAATTTGCCAAATTGGTTGGAAATAAACGTGTTTTGGTTCATTGTAGGCCTAACCTGAAATTATTTCAAGTATTTTATCCAAACAAATGTTTTATATATATATGTAACGACAGACGTTTGAATTGAGTTATAATACAGTAAACGTTTACGTCGATTTTTGTTTGTGTTTGCTTTTTTTATGTTAATCTAACCTAAATTTGCAAAGTCCGTTGCTATGGTAATGAATCTAAACAAACATGTGCTGCTAAACTTTTAAACACCCGAATTTTCACTATTTTTACGCTCCAAAATAAAAAATTTTAAAAATTTTAAAACTCCTTTCTTAGAGTGCGTCTATAAACCCATACGAATATACCTTATATTTATACTGTACCAACATAATGTCTTAGTGCTGTGTATAATAATACAGAAAAACAACAATAACAGTAGGCCTACAAAAAGTTTTTTTTGTGCCGATAACTCGGTTGTCTTTTGAGTTACGGGAAAAATTAAAAAACCGAAAAAATTAGTTGATTTTTTTTTTTTTTTTTTTTTTGTAAAGTTAGCGGGTGAAGAGATATTTGACGTAAAACATTTTAAATGGACCCCACTTTTGAGGTATTCAAAAGAACTCTCTGGATTTTTGTTCAAGGGTAAAAGGTTACTTAACAAATATGTACACAAAATTTGATGTGTAAAAAAAAACAGAAAATTGTGGATACAGTAATTCGAAAACTAAGCAATTCCGGACCTAGCCAATGTTTATTAGACTAGTTTTTCTTGTTTTTAGTAGTAGAATCACCTTCTAAACTCTTAAACTTTCCTCGTGGGACACCCTGTCTATATAGATACTGAGCTAAACTACAGAAAAAATATTTAATAAAATAAAACTTGGATAACTTGAATACAGAATCTCATAACTAATACGTTTATTTACTCAGTCGCGTTTCAACGACAATGTTCGCCATCTTCAGTGATACACGAGCTGCGATAATCGCACTATAACTAACTGGAGTATCACAGAAGATGGCGCCATTGTAGTTGAAACGCGTTCGAGTAAGTAAACGTATTATGAGATTCTGTGTACAAGTTGTATTCTATAACGTTACAACATTTTAAATGTAACATTTTCATACTATCACAGTACATTCCTTACATTGGAAAGAAAAACTGAAGTGTACCTTAACGAGCCCTCAGTCTTTACGACGGGAATAATTTATAACACGGGATTAGGAAAAAACCACGGTTCTCAGTCTTGAAGCCGTCACCTGCTGCCGAATTAAATTTTGTCTGAATCTTGGTCCATGTTTACATTCAATGAACCCCTTTACCGTTTGCAAGCTCTAGTGTCAATGAAAAACTATCTTTATTATTTTTGCATTTGACTGTTATTTTGTTATAAAACTAATAATTTGAATATACAGGCTGATTCAGCAATATCTCATTCTATAGCTAAAAATAAGAAAAATGTTCATATAAACATAGGCCGAAAAACTTTTCGTTTTCCAGATATCAGCCATTTTGGTTTTTTTACAAAATAATTCATATCCAGAGAATAGTTTGAGTGATTGAGTTCGAACTTGGCATGAAGTTTAACCTAGCAATGATATATCTCAAGAAAAATAATCGATTCTATCCAATTATGTGTTTCAAAATGGCGGCTGTTTGAAAATTTCAAACTTAAATTACTCAAAAACCGTACATTTTAACAAAACATGTCAAGACAATTTATTTGTAGCCGTTTCGATTTCCTATCGGACGGCGTACCTGTAAAAACAATCGGATCAAGGATACTAGCTAAGTTAAACATAATGACAGCAAATGTGCATACGATATTGCTGTGTTTCCTGTGTTGGTATAGGATGTCGGGTTGAACAAACCAATTATTACACATAACTTAAGGGTCTTCTCTATCTTGCGTAAAACAGCAAAAATATGCAATTCGTACTACCGTGTTTTTCAACCTAAAAAGTTGTGAAACATCTTAAATTGTTCTTAAAGAATTTGTGCTTTTGTCTTATACCTCATAATTGAAAAAAATCGTCGGCAACTCCTTTTAATAAACAGTTTAAATGAGTAAAAATCGATTATTTTTAACGCATTTTTTGGGAGTTTTAAGCAATAATTTCCATATTTTAAGCTAACACGTAAAAAATATAAAGCCTTCTTTATAACTTAAAGTAGTTTCCCAGATTATTAATTTATAAATAGCATCCGAAACACGGTATTACGAATGCATGTTTCAACGATTTTGTGGCTTGAGTCAGGCCTTTTGCATTGAAATCATACTGTACAGTCGGGAGTTTTCTTCAAAGTTAATAGAGCCTTAATTATTATCCTTCGTCCGTACAATTACACTATCCGCTAAGGAATCAAAAGGGCACAGAAAAGGTGTCTTGACATTTTTTTGGTTCAAATATACTGTTTTTGAGTAATTTAGGTTTGACATTTTCAAACAGCTGCCATTTTGAAACGCATGAGTGGTTAGAATCGATTTTTTTTAGATATATCATTGTTATGATTTATTTTGTTTTGTTTCCTTACTGGACTGGATATATTTACATAAATACCTTAATTCCTTGTACTGCTCTCAGTCCTGTTTTGACCACACTTTATTCGGTGACGTAAGTTTCGCCTATTTTTCAGGCATTTTCAAACCGTTTATACAATTTTGTTTAAATGATTTGCATTTGTTTAATGCGTGTCAAAAAAACTATAAATTATACATACACACTCACATTAACATTAACACACAAACACACGCAATGGGGTACGAATATGCCGATGTAGTTTATTTTAATAATATCAACTCGCACACGTGCACTCTGGCCCGTCCTTGTATCAGTAACGAATAAAGTGTGATCAAAACAGGACTGGGAGCGGTACAAGGAATTAAGGTATATTATTTTTCAGTTAATTTGCATGCCAGGTTTGAACTCAATCAGTCAAACCGTTCTCTATATATGAATTATTTTGTAAAAACAAAACAAAAATGGCGGTTATCTGGTAAACTAAGCGTTTTCGGGTCTATGTTTCTATGAAATTTTCTTCTTATTTTTAGCTATAGAATGAACTACTGAGACATTATCGTATAGTTTTGAATCACATTGTAAAAATATTTTTCAACTGTAAGAGACTCTTTTCGCTGGCGCTGGCACAAGTTTGAGTGGTATAATTTACCGTAACATATGTTTATAAGTCTTCCTTTCACACTTAAGGCACGTTTAAGCTAAGGAAAAACGAAGCCGAATGATTGATTAATTGATTAATAGCCTTTATGTGGGCGCAGTTGAGGCTATAAACCCTGACAAAATACATACATTTTGGCAATTTAAAAAAAGTCAAAGACACATACAAAGAAAAACGTAAACAAAGAAGTCTTAGGTTATAAATAGAAACAATAAACAATTACCTTTTCATTCCAATAATAGAAGTAAAAATAACCACAAATTTCAGTCCCCTCGATGAATACAAGAGACCAGGAATAGTTAAAAAATCACATATATTATTTCTCAAGGCCATTTTTTTGTCGGTACGCCATAACTACCTTAATACATCATCAAATTACATGAATGAGGCATCATTTTAAAGCTTTCCTTAACAGCTACACCGGAAAAATATATAAAATACAATTATACGAAAAAATACAATTTTCCTGGCGTTGGCAACACTGATGATAACAATACCCAGCTGGAGAGCTGCCGTTACGCCACTACATTGCTATATGATGCACTAAATACGCACTATACGGTACTAAATATACGGTGTGTACTTTAATTAAGTGGGATTTAAGTAAGTTAGAATGCGAATGATTAGCACGGGTCAGCTAGTTGTTTTATAAAAAAGTACATACACTGAATGACTTTAATTAGAATAAAAATAACAAAAACTGTATTTCCACGAAATCATACACTCTCCAGTTGCACTGAAAAAAAAAAACAGTCATCTAAACTGTGATAGACCTCAACCGTTCCCCACCTGAGCAACAACAGAATTCCACAATCTACAAAGGATTTATTAAATATAGATTTACAGTGAAGGGGAATTCGAAGAATTATAGAAGCGGAACGTGTATTGAGACTACAAACTAAACACTAATAGGATTTTGTGTAGTGTTTAGTGTTTGTTGTGCAACGTAAAGGTTTGACGACAACAACACGTCCTGCCTAGCATTTATACAATTGGAACAGCAATAAGGTGGGTGAAAGTTCATTAAGAGTTTAGCGATTTAAAGATAATTTGGTGAATTAAAATTTTAAAACTTATATGATTCGGTCAACAAAGCAACTTCTCGTCGAGAACCATGCTAGAGCCATTTCAATCTCTATATATATATATATACATATATATAAAAGTGAAGTACCAGTCACTCACTCATCACGATTTCTCCAAAACTACCGAACGGATTGGAATGAAATTTGGTATGTAGCTTCCTCTAGGGCCATAGGTGCTCACTAACAAAGGGTTTGAAAAAATTAGAAATTTTAGGGGGGTTTTGGGGGGATCAAAATTATTAAATCACGATTTCTTCAAAACTACCGAACGGATTGGAATGCGATTTGGTATGTAGCTTCCTCTAGGGCCATAACTGTTCACTAAAAAAGGGTTTTAAAAAATTTGAAATTTTAGGGAGGTTTGAGGGGTAAAATTACTAAATCACGATTTCTTCAAAACTACCGAACGGATTGGAATGAAATTTGGTATGTAGCTTCCTCTAGGGCCTCAGGTGCTCGCTAAGAAAGGGTATGAAAAATTTCGAAATTTTAGGAGGGGTTTGGGGGGATCAAAGTTACTAAAATCATAATTTCAGATCTTTTATTATTATGACAATAGTGCTTTTATTATTTAATAACTATATATATAAAAGCCAAATACCACTCACTGATTGAACACTTAAAAAGAATACAATTACGTTAAAAAGACTGAAAATACCAACCACCACGGGCAACGCCGTACGGGTCAGCTTGTTGGTTATAAAAATTAGTAACTTGTTGACCAAAACCTATAAGGAAAACAAACTGGATAGATACATCCAGCGCACTGAAGCCTAAATGCTGACTTTGCTGTCGTCACTGTAAACGACACACCCATAATCAAATATAGGGAAAAGCAGCGACTCGATAAGCAGAGCCCTCACCTTAGTGGGAATAATAAGCATCTCAGCTGTTTGTAGCGTCTCAGCTGACAAGGCTAGTAAGTACGGACTGGGACTCTTTGAATCGACTCATGTTGCGACTCATAATCCGCGCTGCGTAGATTCATGTTTAGACTCGCCAGTCCTTGTCCATACAATCAACGTAGCTTGGCTTGGCGGGGATTTCTAATTAATTGGGTTTTTTGTTTAATTAATAAAAAATAAAAACTTTAAAAATAAAACGACCAAAACGATGAAGAGTCCGAAAATTATTTCACGAGGGGAACCATTACGCGTGTGAACATTTGGACACTTAAAAAATGGAGAACGGGTGGGATTTAGAAATTTTCTTCGAATGTCACCAACCGAATTTGAAATTATTTTGAAAAAGGTTGCAGACCAAATCTCAAGAAGGAACTCAAATTTTAGAGCCGCTATCTCTATTTTTTTTTTTTAATTTCTCCGGATGATACCTGATGTTTGGTAGCCAATGATAACAAGTATTTAGTTTTTATTTCCCGGTTTGTGTATTCTGCGAAAGACGGGCTCCACAAACACCGATCAGAATGTAAGTACTTAGTAAAATTTTATGTTTGAGCTCTGTTCCACAACATAGTTAAAAAAGAGGGTGGCGAAATTAATAAAAAGGATAAACACGAAGAGCTCTCGTAATTCGCTCAACTCACGTTAGCGGTTCAGTGGTGGAAGTACGGTCTTGCCAATTCCGGACGGATCTGAGGGGACGTGTGCAGCCGACTCACCAAAAATTCTGTTCGGAGCGAATCGGAGTGGATCTAGACGAATCTGAGCGGACCTACGTGCAACAATAGTTTAGCGAGCAAACGAATCAACTCTGTTTCAACTTAACACATAATCACACGAAAAAAAACTAAAAGGAAACCTATTTTCTTTTAAACCGGTTGTCAAGACACATTTTATGGGTGGAGGGGTGGGGGGGGTAATTTTTGAAGAAGTGTTAAACGTCAACGTAAGTCTAAAGATATTAGTTTTAAAGGTCTCTAAAAAGTAAATATTTCGAAAAGAAAATGTTTCCCGTTTTAAAACGGCAACCATAAAAGTACTAAATTTCGTTTTTGTATATTTTGTTTACTGACTTTAAACGGTTTCATTTACAGAACACTGCTAATTAAGTACCCTTTTTTTTAAAGACGTACGACTTGGGCACTTTTTTACAACTTTTCAAACATTAGAAATATTGGGTTTTGGAGAAATTGAAAAGAATAAAAAAAAACATACGAAAAATGATAATAACAATGGTTGTTATGTAGGATTAAAATTTAAGAGTTTTCAAAGATATCATCAACCATTTAAAAATGGCGCCAAAGAAATGACTGTTACTTTTCTTTAACGCCCATTTTCTTTTTTCAAATGGAAGCCCACGGAGAAATTTACATTATTTTAATGTTATTGATGCAAAAATCACGATAAATGTTATGCAAAAGAAAAAGAAAAAGTCAACGTTCGGAGAATTATCCGCAATTTAACGAATACAAATCACATAAACCTTGCCTCGAGTTTGTTTCGAAATATTTTGTTTCAAGTTATAAAATCCAGCAACTATAAACATGCAAGTCGTAAGTTCTGTTTTATTGGACAATTAAAGGTCTATAAAAGCGGCAACAGGGAAATATATTAAATTAACAATAGTCTCCGACAATTAACAAGTTTATAAAGAAGACAAATATTTATTGGATACATCGTAAAATGCCGAAAGTCACGCAATGCGGTCGGTCGCGGCCTACTTGAGTATTCAGTTACATGTCATAGAACATCAAATTTAATCAAGGCATCTTTTACATTTCTTTCCGAGGGGAACGCGTGGCGCAATTGATCGAATCTGGAGAGTACTAAGTTTCCATTTAAAATAACTTTTAGTGGGTAAAGAGTTTTCAATTGAATTATGTGTAATTGAAGGCTATTAAGGTAAAAGAGATGCAGATAAGATAAGAAAACACATATTAGCATTACTACCACACAGCCAGGAAAGTTTACAGAATAGATTTTATTTCGTTAACTTCTTCACATCTTCACAGTATCCAAGTAGACTGAAGATGGGGGAACATCACAGGCTAAGCCAAACGACTGACTAGTGATGGCAAATTTTGTTTTTAAATATCGCTATATCGCAAGTTCATGTATCGATACATAAAAAATATTTTATTGAAAATATCGATATATCAGTGTTTGATATATCGAAAGAAATTGTACACATTTTACATCGACATGTTGTTGCCATCCTTACGAACGTCTACGAACTTCAAAATGGTAACGTGTAAAATTTAGGATATCCATACTGGGATCCACAGTTGTTCTATATATAAATTATCTTTCGCCAGCAACAAATTTGGAATTGCCATCATTAGCAGATGATAACACAGCAGTTATAAAGCAAAATTATATTCAATAACGGTACCAGAAGCTGGCACACACTTTCTCACAAACATATATAAATTATTAAACAGATTTACTGTGAACTTCATAATTGTATTACAGTAGGAGAGGGGATAAATTAAAGTAGGAGAGTAACTAATAATAATTATTATTTCCTTTAACTAAAAAACTATTAGATCGATTTCGAACAAATTGGCACCAAACATGTCAATTAGGCCTGTATAGATGCATGAAAAAAGGTTTTGAAAATTTTTGAAAAACAACCCACTTTTTGCCCATAAATCAGTTATTATTATTATTAGCTAAAGGAGAATTTTTAAAAAGATGCGGGGTTTTTTTGCATATTTTAGAGTACATTAAGGGCTACAAATAAGCAAAATTTTATCAAAATCGTTAGAGCCGTTTTTTAATAAAAAAAAAAAATAACGGGTTTTTTTGCTGATTTTTTGGTGTTTTTTGGCCAAAAATGGGATTGTTTTTCAAAAATTTTCAAAACCTTTTTTCGTGCATCCATACAGGCCTAATTGACATGTTTGGTGCAAATTTGTTCGAAATCGATCGAATAGTTTTCTCTCTAGCTTTGTTTACATACAGACAGATCACTTTTTCATACTCAGGGGGTTCCAAAACGGATATTTCCACAAAATCTCAACATCGATTTTTTTTAGATCACTATACTTTCTCTATACTATAGTATAGTGAGAAAGAAAAATTGTATTCAGAGTGATTCTGTAATGCGCGGAAGTATTCAGGGGATGATCACATGGGTCAAATAAAGAAAAAAACGTGATTTTACTGTTAGTTTTGAAAAATACCGTTTGACAGAAAATTAAAAGTGCTAAAACATTTACTCGAGACGTTTCTTATAAAAAATCCAAATGGCTGCCATTTTGAAACGGATTATTGGACAAGTTGTTTTTCCCCTCAACTCAACCGGTTAATCCGATCAAGAGATATAAAGTATTTAGCTAGAAAAACAAAACCTCTACGGAGATAACACTGAAGATGGAGTCTCGACTCCGAAACGCGTCTTAAGGACAAGACAAGTGAAGTCACATGACGATACAAATAAGGTAATTTATTACTGCATATTAATTGTTAATCATTAGTGACTTGGACACCAAACAATGAACATTAAAAACAAAATGGCGGCTAATTGAAGCGTTACTGAACACGTGTTAATCGGATTGTGTTTTCTTTATTTCGACCCATATGACAACCACAAGAATTATTTCCGAATCAACCTGTGTTTTCTATATTTGACAAATATCGTTACCCCCGCAGCATTATTCCCCAACATAATGAAACTATTGGATGCAGTTTTACTGTAACCCCTTAGTTCGTCATTTCTGACACTTCTGACACCATTCGATTGGAACAGACTACAACAATTTAAGCTACAATTATTAGAGAATTTCCATAGGAAAAATGAGCTATTGCAGTGGTCCTTATGGTAAGACCCAAGGTAGGGAATAGCAAATGAGCACCGATCATGGTCCCCAGAACACGTTTCGGGGTGTTATTAAAAATCATATGTATATATGTGTTCGCACTCTAGCGGCCGCATTTTAAGTCCGATTTGGTTCAAATTTGGTACACACGTTGGTTGTCTACATCGCTCGGACGAGTTCGTTAGCCAAAAAAATCGACATCCGGAAGTACGTTTTTTGACCGGAAGTAACTATTGTTTTAGATTTGTCCTACGAGAATGAATTTTTTTTAGAGTTTGTTCTACAAATATAAATGTAGGATGTTATTCTGCATATTTTGTTTTTTTACGCGATCTTATAGCTCGCTTGGTTCCCCCAAAATCGATCAAAACGTAAATTACCATACAATTACAAGGTTCAAAGTCATTTGGTGGATTTTACCGTGGGATTGGCGTGCGAAGCACGCAATGCTTCGTGTATTGAAAACAATCCCATATGAGGAATGGCGTGCGAAGCACGCAATGCTTTGTGTATTGAAAGTACTCCCAATATGCGGAATGGCGTGCGAACCAATTTGCACCTATTCAGCACCAACTCACATAGACCTATTTCCCAAATTGTTGAAACAATAAAACATAGGCAAATAAACTCAATTTTGGAAATTTGCTCAACTCACGTCAGCGGTCCAGCTGCGTGGTCGAATTATTATTATTTTGTTGTTTAACTAGAACAACATTGATGAGAAACGTAAAAATTTACAACTCAACCTGTTAAAGTTGTTTCCTTTATTTTGAACTTTATGACCTCACCTCCTCCATGTATTAACTCCGAGCACCACACAATCGCCCCGTACACAGGGTGCCCCATAAGTAAAGTGCCAAACTTCGGGGAATGGTTCTGTGGGTCAAAATAAGAAAAAAAGTTCAGATAAACACAGACCCGAGAACGCTTCGTTTTCTAGATATCCGCCATTTTGTTTTTTGTACAAAATAATTCTTATCCAGAGAACGGTTTGTCTGATTGTGTTCAAACTTGGAAGTTTACCCTAACAATGATGTATCTCAAAAAAATAAGCGATTAAATCAAATCATGAGTTTAAAAGTGGCGGCTGTTTGAAAATTTCAAACCTAAATTACTCAAAAACCGTACACTTTATCAAAAAACTAGCTGACCCGTACGGCATTGCCCGTGGTGGTTGGTATTTTCAGTCTTTTTATCGTAATTGTATTCTTTTTAAGTGTTCAGTCAGTGAGTGGTATTTGGCTTTTATATATATAGATCTTAAATAATAAAATCACTATTTTCATAATAATAAAAGATCTGAAATTATGATTTTAGTAACTTTGATCTCCCCCAAACCCCTCCTAATATTTCGAAATTTTTCATACCTTTCTTAGTGAGCACCTATGGCCCTAGAGGAAGCTACATACCAAATTTCATTCCAATCTGTTCGGTAATTTTGGAGAAATCGTGATTTAGTAATTTTTACCCGCAAAACCCCCCCTAAAATTTCCAATTTTGTAAAACCCTTTCTTAGTAAGCACCTATGGCCCTAGAGGAAGCTACATACCAAATTTCGTTCCAATCCCTTCAGTAGTTTTGAAGAAATCTTTTTTTAATAACTTTGATCCCCCCAAACGCCCCTAAAATTTCGAATTTTTTCAAACCCTTTCTTAGTGAGCACCTATGGCCCTAGTAGAAGCTACATACCAAATTTCATTTCAATCCGTTCGGTAGTTTTTGAGAAACCGTGATGAGTGAGTCAGTGGTATTTCGCTTTTATATATATAGATATCAACTAAACTTTTCTGTAGCTCTTTTGATTTCCTGTAGAATGGTCTCACTATCAAAACAATCGATGAAGGATAGTAGTTATGTTATGTGTAATAATTTGGTTTGTTCAACCCGGCATCCTATATCAACACAGTAAAAACAACAATAATGTTTGTACATATGCTGTTATTATCTTTAACTCAGCTAGTATCCTTCATCCGATTGTTTTTACACTTACACCATCCGAAAGAGAATCAAAACTGCTACAAAAAAGTTGTCTTGACATTTTTTGTTAAAATGTAAGGCTTTTGAGTATTTTAGGTTTGAAATTTTCAAACCGCCGCCATTTTGAAACGCATGATTGGAAATCGCTTATTTTTCGTGAGATGTATCTTTGTTAGATTACTAAAGCTTTGAAACTGCGGGGAGTGGAGACAGTTTGCTTTATTTGGTAGAGGAATTTTGATCGTCCTTAAAGATCATGCGTTTCAGAAGCTACTGCACTTTCTAAAATTATTGTAATAAAAATGAGGTTATATTCAGTATCCAAAAGAATGAAAGTTAATGATAGAATGTTCTGAAATTAAACTATCAGTATTCCTGACTACTCTCCATCCCGCTTCCACGCGAATGTAAATTCTAGTGACGGCATAATATTAAAAATAATTTTTTCTGCGAACAAAGTTATCAAGATTTTACTACTGAAAATATTTGTTCTCCATTAGGAATCTTACTTACGAATCTACCATGTCTTTCTGCCAGTCTTACCTGGAACAAAATAAACATTATTAATTTTTTGTACATACAAATCATAACATAAATTACACTTACTAACCTAGCAAAATTGATTTAAGGGTCTTCTATACCTTGCGTAAAACAGCCAAAATATGCACTTCGTATTACCGTGCTTCGGACGCCGTTTTTCAACCTAAAAAGTTGTGAAACATCTTAAATTGTTCTTAAAGGTTTTGTGCTTTTGTCTTATACCTCATAATTGAAAGAAATCGTCGGCAACTCCTTTTAATCAACAGTTTAAATGAGTAAAAATCTATCATTTTCAACGTATTTTTTGGGAGTTTTAAGCAATAATTTCCATATTTTAAGGTAACACGTAAAAAATATAAAGCCTTTTTGATAACTTAAAGTAGTTTCCCAGATTATTAATTTATAAATAGAATCCGAAACACGGTATTACGAATGCATGTTTCAACGATTTTGCGGCTTGAGTCGCATTTTGCATTGAAATCATACTGTACACTCGGGAGTTTTCTTCAAGGTAAAGAAGAGCCTTAATATATTTATACAGTTTAGGTTTGGCGATTTAGATTAAATTTTCTTTTGTATTTCTTCCGGCACAAGAAATCTTTTCAAGTGAAATAATGGTGTCACTTAGCGTTCTAATACAGGATCAGAAATTATACTTTGAAATAAATTTAAAATGTTCAGTAACGTTTTTCAAATTCGGCTTATTTTAGTTACATGTTAACATTTTTTGAAGGCATCTATTTTGAAAATGATAATTGAAGATGTAACTAATAATGATAATGATTTATAATTAAAAAATATACGATTTATAAAATACTAGCTGACCCGTACGGCGTTGCCCATGGTGGTTGGCATTTTCAGTCTTTTTAACGTAATTGTATTGTTTTTAAGTGTTCAGTCAGTGAGTGGTATTTGGCTTTTATATAATAGATCTTAAATAAAAAAAGCACTATTGTCATAATAATAAAAGATCTGAAATTATGATTTTAGTAACTTTGATCCCCCCAAACCCCTCCTAAAATTTCGAAATTTTTCATAACCTTTCTTAGTGAGCACCTATGGCCCTAGAGGAAGCTACATACCAAATTTCATTCCAATCCGTTCGGTAGTTTTGAAGAAATCGTGATTTAATAACTTTGATCCCCCCAAATTTCGAAATTTTTCATACCCTTTCTTAGTGAGCACCTATGGCGCTACAGGAAGCTCCATACCAAATTTCATTCCAATCTGTTCAGTAATTTTGGAGAAATCGTGATTTAGTAATTTTTACCCCCCAAACCTTTCTAAAATTTCCAATTTTTTAAAACCCTTTTTTAATGATCACTTATGGGTCCCTAGAGGAAGCTACATACCAAATTTTATTCCAATCCGTTCGTTAGTTTTGAAGAAATCGTGATTTAATAACTTTGATCCCCCTAAACACCCAGTAAAATTTCGATTTTTTTCAAACCCTTTCTTAGTAAGCACCTATGGCCCTAGAGAAAGCTACATAACAAATTTCATTCCAATCTGTTCGGTCGTTTTGAAGAAATCGGTTTTTAATAACTTTGATCCCCCC
>JAGFPH010000488.1:407901-427436 GCA_018207615.1 Philaenus spumarius
ATTTCGAAATTTTTCATACCCTTTCTTAGTGAGCACCTATGGCCCTACAGGAAGCTCCATACCAAATTTCATTCCAATCTGTTCAGTAATTTTGGAGAAATCGTGATTTAGTAATTTTTACCCCCCAAACCACTCTAAAATTTCCAATTTTTTAAAACCCTTTTTTAATGATCACTTATGGGTCCCTAGAGGAAGCTACATACCAAATTTTATTCCAATCCGTTCGTTAGTTTTGAAGAAATCGGTTTTTAATAACTTTGATCCCCCCAAACCCCCCTAAAATTTCGAATTTTTTCTAACCCTTTCTTAGTACGCACAGCCTAGAGGAAGGTACATACCAAATTTAATTCCAATCCGTTCGGTAGTTTTGAAGAAATCGTTTTTAATAACTTTGATCCCCCCAAACCCCCCCTTCCCCTAAAATTTCGAATTGTTTCAAACCCTTTCTTAGTGAGCACCTATGGCCTTAGAGGAAGCTACATACCAAATTTCATTTCAATCCGTTCGGTAGTTTTTAAAAAATCGTAATGAGTGAGTGAGTGGTATTTCGCTTTTATATATATAGATACTGTAACGCAATAAATATATTGATTCTTATACCCCTTTAATATTAATTTTCAAATACAGTATAGTCGGGTCATAAAAGTTTTCACTTCCAACGTGTGGTCTTAATTTCAGAAACAAAAAAAGAATGTGGAAAGACTTGTCTTTACTTAGAAACTTGACTGTCGTAGTCTAGATTTTGTAATCTTGATTGTTTTAAATAAAAAAATCCTTGCTCTATTCACTGACGAGATGCGACCTTCTAAATTCATACTGCGTTCCTTAAACACCCAAATTTAGTAAAAGTGTAGTCGTAGTAATAATCCAAATTACACACAACTTTCAAAAAGCGAACGAAACACAGTTTGACGATTTTTAAGGTGAGGTAATGTTGAAAAGCATTTGCTTAGCTAATACCCTTTTTCGGTTGAACTTTGACAGCACATTTTGCTACTGGACACAGTTTTTGCTTTAATTATGTTGATTCATCAAGTCATTATGGGATATATTATATCGTATCAATATACTAATCTGTATGTCATCAATAGCTTGATCTGTGCACATTCATCTATGGATCTCCTTTGTGCAAAGAGTATTCAAACGTTTATGCTTACAAAATATACAGTACATTAGGGGCACTCAAAGTTACGTATATAATTCCATAAATCAAATTCGTTCTCTCAACACTAGGCTACGGTTGAGCTAGTGCTGGAATATTTCAAAGTGTTCGAGTCCTCGTACTAATGTAGTAATAATAATCATACAGCTTTATGATCATTCTTTTTACAAAAACAAAAGCCTCTCCTTTCGGAGGTAACTGAGTTAAATCATATGTACATACCTTTCTTACTTGGTACTGAACCTAATTAAAATTAACAGAATACAACAAAATTAACAAAATGAAAAAAGAAAAAGTAAAACAACCAGACAAAGGGAAAGAAATAATATAGCCGTACTCTCTTTCTCACAGTATTAAAATCTATATAGTCTTTTTATTACACAACATTATTTTCTTTCCTTGCGTGCTCTATTCGTCGCCTACTTTCTCCACTAACTCATCCCTTCATCGTATTGCTGGTCTTCCATTCTGCGTTTGATTGTCCCTGGGAATCCATTAGCTTGATAATTTCGCCCAACGATGATCTTCCATTCTTGCTACATGTCCAGCCCATTTCCATTTCAACACGTATGCCTCTCTTGCCAAGTTTTTGACCTTTACCTTCCCCCATAACTTCTTATTGCTTGTTTTCTCTTTTTCCTTCACCCCTAGCAAACTTCACACCATCCTGAATTGTGTGACTTCAAGTCTTCTATCTAATGTGTTTTTGAGGTCCCAAGTTTGGCATCCATAAAGTTGGATACAAACAGCTCAGCAATACCTTAGCCTTGATTTGATTTGAGAAACCACATTTAAAGATTTTTCTAAGCGACCAAAATTGTCTCCATCCTGAGTTTTTTCTGTTGTTCACTTCTTTACTACCTTTTTTCTGCAATGATATCGTTTGCCCCAAATATTTATACACTTCCACGTGTTCAGTATTATTTTCTCCACCATTATCGGGATTATTGCTATATTAGTAATTCCTTTAGATAGTAACATAACTAATCTTATTAAACGAGTAATTCTTCAATATAAATTTATTTCGGGGATCTCACTAACGGCTCTAACGATTTGGATGGAAATTTGGATATAGGGGGTTTTTTGACGTCAGGAATCGAATGTGCTAGGTCTTATGTCTGCAAAAATGCGCTAAGTAGCTCTTTTCGCCTAAGTAAACTCTGAACTTCTTTTATATACTACCTTCGAAGTCAATAAGTAGGCGAGTAGAAACATTATAGATACAATCCAGATGTTTTACAAACAAATTTTAATATGTTAATTTTAGCTCCATATGTTTATATACTATTTAACAAACATAAATCATTAACAACGAATCAGGTGGTATAATTTTCAACTTATTTCTTTAGTCAAACGCCAATCGTAAATTAAACATTATTTTTGTGCTGTTATTAACCGTTCTGAACCTTTTCAGCAGTTTCTGAATTCTTTTTGTTTCTATAAAGGTAAATTTCGTCAGTTTTCGACATGTTATATGTCGCATTTTCCAGCGTTAAAGGACCAACTACGTTAAAAATACGTCTTCTAAATGAAAATCCTCGACATACCCGCAATATAGTATGGAATTAAGTATTTAATTAAGATCCGATTTAGCATGATAAAACTGAGTGTATTCAAATATATACGCTGTAATTAATAGATCAACTGTAAAAATTTACTATAATATATTTATCAGATATTATATTCTAATAAAATGTTAAACTAAATGCACTCATGTTTTTGTAAAATTTAAATAAACAGTTCATATGTACGTAAGATCGAAAAATATTCATATTTATTCAGTATGTGATTTGTATTTACATACATTTTCCTAAAAAATAAAAACATTAAAAAAAAATACTGAGCGATGCTTGGTCGCCCAGGTACTAATAATAATAACAATAATAGCTTTATTGCCGTTAAACGTAATACATGCAATAGGCAACAGTCATTATGGAATAGAGAACATTAACATAGATCATATCACACTACAAGTACATACATCCAATAAATCACAATTCATGAATTCCACCACAGAATAGAAGGCTTTTTGCTTAAGCCATTTTTGTAATTATACTTTTTAACGTTTTGTCAGGCAAAGTTCTTGTATACAGAGGCAAGAGGCAGAGGTTATATTAAATGGCATTATACTGTTGGTAATAATAACTCTTTTCCGTCTTATTCTAGGAGCTATAATATAACATTTGTTTTTAGTATTGAAACCCTGTTTCTCATAATGGTTAGCAAATTGCAATATATTTTTTGAAACATAAACTAAGTTACAGTATATTCATAGGCAAGGCAAAGTCATAAACCCAAGTTCACAAAAACCGGGTCTACAGGATTGTCTATTTGACAACCCAACAATGAGCCTTATAGCTTTTTTTGCAATATAAAAACTCTCCCTGAAGGACACGAATTGCCCCATAGTTCCACTAGCATTGAATGGAATAGGCCTTAGTATGTTAGAAGAAGTACTTCCGAACTAACACACTGCTTTAATTTAAAGGGTTAAGTTTCAGTCCTCTATTTTTACTAGATCTTGCCAGTTCTTCCAACATCTCCTGAAGATTCTCACTCCTGTCCGATAAAATCACTATATCATCAGCAAACCACAAATTTGATAAACAACTCGTATTTACATTGATTCCTTTATGTAGACAACTAAAACCTTTAAAGATTATATTTCTAACACAATTAAAAAGAATTGGTAAAAGGGAACACCCATGTTTTACTCCTCTTTCTATCTTAAATTTCCTACTTCTGCCCTCTGTTTCAATTACCCCCACATTGTTGATCACTTTTATATATAAGCATTCAATTCCCGCTTCCCTCATGGCTTTCCAAATATCAGAGTGGTATAACGAGTCGAGTGCTTTGCTGAAATCCACTAGCCCAACATAAACTGGACTGTATTCTAGCGACTTCTCTATAACTTCCACGTACTAATCAAAAACCAATATTTTAAGAATATCTAATTGCAGTCTTTTAAATTTGTCAACTAACAGCTAATCCGGCGGCTTCGTTAAATCAATCTGAAATGTTATTGACAAATTTAGGTAAATGTAAAACATATTATTTTACGTTGCTACAGATACCGGCGCGAATGCTGGTACTTGAGCAAACCGCTACTAACCTGACTAAAAACATCAGTACCCGGTACCCGGTACCCGGCACTTGTGAGCTTGACACTGAACACTATGAGAAGCGGCCGACGCACAATGCATTGCAAGCCAACCCCTGTATTGGGAGTATTTCCAATACACAATGCATTGCGTGCTTCGCACGCCAACCCCGTATTAGGAGTATTTTCAATTCACAGAGCATTGCGTGCTTCGCACGCCAACCCCCGTATTGGGAGTATTTTCAAGACACAATGCATTGCGTGCTTCGCACGCCAACCCCTATATTTTTTAGAATTTTCAATACACATAGCATTGCGTGCTTCGCACGCCAACCTCCGTATTGGAAGCATTTTCAATTCACAATGCATTGAGTGCTTCGCACGCCAACCCCCGTATTAAGAGTATTTTCAACACACAATGCATTGCGCGCTTCGCACGTCAACCCCCATATTTTTGAGAATTTTCAACACGCAGAGTATTGCGTGCTTCAACCTATGTGCCATGGATTATTACGTAGAAAGGTTCAAAAATGAAAAATAAAATAATTTCTACTCATTCAGGCTATAAACATAAAAAATAAAAAGTCAGCTCCTAGCATAGGAAATACGAAATTTGCGTAGCAGTGAACGCGTTAAGGGTGAGGTAAACATCCACTAGTTCGTTTGAAGGATGAGTCACATTAGGAAGCGGTGTGGGAGAATGTTTTTTTTCCATGCCGATTCCTAATGTGACTCATCCTTCAAACGAACTAGTGGATGTTTACCTCACCCTTACCACATTCACTGCTACGCAAATTTCCCCACACCCCCGGCCCAGCGTGCTAGGGCGAGACTAAGTGCCACGATTCACGCCGCTATCTGTACAAAGGCCTTTTGTATTGCGGCAAACGTTAAAAAAAAAAAAAAAAAAAAAAAAAATAGAGAATTGCAACTAGAATTGTAATCGAGCAGTGTAGAAGGGAAATGAGCTTGGCAGTCACGTAAATTTTGTATTAAGTTTTGAAATTGCGTTCAACAGAAGCACTTGAGTAGATTAAATGTTCCGCTAATTAAGTGAATTGGGGATGTACTAAGATGTTTTAAACTTCTTTTATACGAAAGTTATCAAATTTATTTCATAAAAGAACGCTGTACGCTTTAACCAGTCTAATTAAACTACTCGCATATACAATTTTCGATCATAGTTTTGCATAGGCCTACGTGTATAAACAGTTGTATATTTGTAATACTGGGTGTTTCAAAATAAATACCGGAGGTTTAAGGCTTTTTAGTATTACATTTAACTTAAATTATAAACAACTCATCAAATGAAAGTAACTCAAACAGTTCCTACAAGTGATGAATGTGAGTACAATTCGTTACACGGCACACATCGAGTCTATAGCCTAGTTCAACTATTCGCGTGAATAGTTCGTTGATTTTTGTTTGTGTTTGTTAATCTAACCTAAAAAAGCTGTTTTAAAGTAGTCAGTTTATCCAATAGAACTTTACTAGTAGTTCTGTGAACAATGCAGACCTCGCTCGTTGAAATAACAAATGTGGTTTTGAGCTTAAGTTAAAAATAGTGTGTCAGAAAGGAAGTAAGCAAAAGGTTTAGCCAGTGAAACATTATTTTGCAATTCCCGCGATTCCGGGGTTTCTAGTTCTTGTTTTTTTTTCTTGAGCTTTAACTGCTAAAGATTTTCTTTTAGGGGGCATTGTGTTTTATTTAGGAGCATTGTCCTTTATCGCGTTATTGAGGGAAAACATCGAATTAAATATTTACAAACTTAAATAACTAAAGCTTAACAATGTATTTACAGGCCCATATCATATTCAAATATTACAAATAATAAAAATAAACGATGTTAAAGCGTCGTGATAGTGATCTCAACCCATATACCAACACCTCCCACCCACGCTGTCCAACGGTAATTTTTTGTATGTCCTTTATCGGCCGCGGGGTTTCATTTGTTTCATCTCGTTTTGTAATTCAAGTAAAGTTAAGCCAAATACTTTTTGGAATAATAATTTAAAAGTATAGGCTACAGTTCAATTCTTTGATTTATGCTCTACACTTTCTTATTAATTATATGCCATTTTTGGGCAAAAGATATAGTATTCCTAAATTACTATTCAAAATAGACCTAGTTTTGTTAGCAGTCTTGTAGTAGGAACATAAAAACTGGTGTTTTCAAAATAAGAAATTTGAAATTGATAAATATGTTTATACAGTTCTATTTAGAACTAAAGTATGAAACATTTTTACATTTATAAAAAAATATTACAAAAAATGTTTACTTCTTTTTATGTAAGCCTAAAGTTGGACTTTTTCCTTTCGTTACTGAACATGCTTGGGTGAGCTAATAACTTTGTTAATTTTACTTCAATCATTTTTTTACTGGCATATATGAATTCTTTCAACCTTTATCTACAAAAAAAGCTTTGCAACACTTTTGAATTGGTTTAGAATAAACGTATAAAAACATGGTTAAAATTTAAAAACTTGGACGATTTTTAAGAAATTTAAAGTTTGCGGCCGTTTTGAGAGCTTACCGTTAGAGATACGGAAAAAAATCAAGAATACAATTTCAATTAAAATCAAATTTGCTAACCGCAAGTTTTTAAATTCGACTTACGGTTAAGCCACAAACCGGCTTTGGAAAAAAGCTTACACTGAGAGAAACGGTGCGGCCGCCATTTTTATTTTATTTAAGGGGAGAAAAATGAAAAAAACCGTATATATACAACGCTCGGCCTACGAATAAGGAAAATTCCTGCAAAAAATCATCACAATCGGTCAAGGCGTTTGGCCGTAATCGTGAGACAGACAGACAGACACACAGACCTCGCTTCGCTCGGTCAATAATGAAATGTTTTAAATTTACTAAGTTGGCTGTTATGGTAATGAATGTAATCAAAAAAGCGTTGCTAAGCTGTTGATCTTAACGGCTGCTGATCTGATCGGAGGGCTGGGAGTGTACCTCCGAATTTTCACTATTTTTACGCTTCGAAATACAAATTTTGCTAGAACCTTTCTTAGTGTGCGTACTTATAGAATATACCTCTACATTTTCGTATTTGTATATTGTATTTTTTGTATTGTTTTTGTATATTGTATTTTGTATTGTATTTGTATATTCAGTAGTTTTTGCTCCACGTTGGTTCTGTGGCCAGTCATTCAGTCACGATAAAGCCGCTTAAATGTATAGTCTAAAACCAGTTTTAAACATTTTACGCGCCCTAAAATTAAAACACACCTACATTTCATAATTTGACATATTTAAATATTACAGTATTTCCCCCATAGCGAATCTCAACATCCCTAGGCTAATCAGTAACATTTAAATGTGTACAGATCAACCGTATTGTTGTTGAATGAAAGCTTATGATTACAAACAACTCTTCTGACCATTATTCAGGCAGTCGTGATGCATTCCTGACAGGTAAATTACATTGGTGACTAAGCATTACCGCCTAAATTCATTGAATAGATAATGCGGTAGTAGGGATCAGTGTTATCTGCCAAGTTTAAGCTGATACGGCAAACGTAGATAACGGCCTACGTGCTCCGGAGGTGGCGAATGTTACACGTGTCTTAGGCCTTGAAGAATTTGCCCTTTGACGGTTGTACACGACCTTCAAATCTTTACGAACTTTTTGTACGCCAAACTGAGGCAGTTTTGAAAAAAATTATTAACGGTAAAAGAAAATATTATTATTTGTCCTTGCTGGTCATATGAAAACAGAAAATTCGTACACAAATAGCAACACAAAATAGGGGTGATCAATTATTTTTACCTGTTCTTACAATGTAAAAACCACACGTATTGTACGCACCAGCAACAGCGTCAATGAATACAGAACTGATAAGAAGAGCAACCGCTTATTGAGAATAGTCAGCCCGGTTGGTTGCCGCCAAATCGAGCTTAGCTCGGCAGCCGTCAGGCAGCGCTGGCTGAAAATTACCACTCGTCTGTGACTCATCAATCCTCCACGCCAGGTGTGAGTGGGACAGAGATTGGCTGGCTCATTCTCTGTCTCACTCACACTTGCCGTACCGACGACAGTAGCGCTCGCGCTACCTAGCGGCTGCCTCGCTAAGCTCACCAGATTCAAATAATACCAGGCTGAATCTTTAACATGGGCGTTGCGCTTCTTATAAGTTCTGTATTAATTGGTATTGTGTACGTCAGTGTGTTTTTACGTGTATACGACAACCTCAAAGTGAGAAAATACTTGAAGATGGTTCACGGTCCCGAAACGTTTCGTATATATTTAAAACAAACGAAGTCACACGACGGATTTAATAACAGAGAAATGACTTATATTTACTTATTTAGATAAAACCCCAAAAAAGTTTCATTCTTGTACGAAAGATCTTTCAAAAATTTACTTGCGTTCAATAACGTGCTTTCGGTTGTTGGATATTTTGATTAAATCGTTCGAGCGACATTGCAAACCAACGTGAATACCAAATCGAACGTAAAATGCGACCGTTAGAGTGCGAACGCATATATAGGTAGACCTACATATATAATTACAATTTTTAATGAAACTCCGAAACATGTTCTGGGGACCATGGTCGGTGCTCATTTACCACTCCCGACCATAGGTATCACCATAAGAGTCACTGCAATAGCTCATCTTTCCTACAGAAATTCGCTAAAAATGCATTTCTCAAAATGAATGTCAATGTCACTGAGGGAAGTGTAGCTTTTTATTTGTAAATATTGGAAACACCTGCGTGGAAACGCCAATCCCGTTGGAACCTTCTATACACAAAATAATGTTACGTTTTCTTTATAATAAAGGTGTAGGATTAATAATAACCCCAAAGCTAAGATGGTAAATAATGTTAAATGTTCAAATCAAATTATTTCGTATATTTTATAACAGCAGTTATAATAAAGGTTAAAAGAACCAGCAAAGCTCAGGTCTACCCTTAAAAAAAAACTTAACCTAAAAGTTAGAAATACAAATAATTGCTTCAAAGTTTAAAATCAGTTTTTAATGCAAATATTAGAGCAAACAGGTGTTTTATCTGTTATTTTATTCAATTGGTTGTTATGGTAATGAATGTAAATACATGTGTTGGTTCATCAGTCTAGGCCTAACCTAAGAATTTTTTTCTGATTAAATTGACAAACAGTGAAATAAAAAAATGTTTTTATCAAAATGAATTATGGCCTATGTTACTCAGGGATATTGGTAAAGCTATTTTTTTAATCGGTTCAGTAGTTTTAGAGAGTACACCCTACATAAAAACAAATGTTACCTCTTTTTTATATTAGTGTCGGCAGACAAGATTACGGTTTAGGTAGCGTGCGTACAATTATTCCAGCATGACCTAGTACAAAAGACATCGAAATTTTAGCAGTCGTATATTACTCATCAAAATATTCTATCGAGATAGTCGTAAACGAAGCAGTCTGTTCTTTTGTATCCGTACGATTTACGACCTTTATGTACATCCTTGGTTATGTAAAAACCTGTCTGTAAGTAAACAAATGTCAAAGCACGTAATAAAAGAACAATTGTTGAATTGGCCGTGCGTAAACGAGAAGCCTTGCAGTGTGTCGCGATATCGTGATAGTAAAAACTGCAGCTGTAGAGATTTCGAGTGCATTCACCATTGTCGAGATATGCTTCGCCACTTCTCAGAATATAGTTACGGGGAATTACATATTCTTCAACGCTAAACTCAAAGTGATTGACGGACCACAGCACCACCATCTAGCGTAGTGCTGGTACAATCGATTTCTATAATCGAATGAGTCGTCGACGATTATTTAACTATCCATTATTTTGTAATCGTGTCTCTTCGGTTGGCTATAACGAAGAATACCGATTCTCCACAACATCATGGTGGACAGTTTTGGCTGTCTGCTGCTTGTTCTCAGTTTCTCTGTTTTGTATCATTCAAATTGAATTGTGGCCGGTTTTTATTGGTTTAGAGCTACGACGCACATTTCAGAACAGTTAATAACATAAACGCAGAACAATTATACATTAGTCACGGACACAAATAGAACACATTAAACACAAAGCTTGTTTAGTTCCGCTGTTATACTGAAGGAATTAAATATACACGATTCGCCAGTACATAATGTGAAACACTCGGTAGCCAACACACTTGTATTGCAATCTATATACAGGGGTGGTGACAAGTCTCGGAACGGGTTAATATTTTTTTTAACCGTTACAGATGGAACTTTATAGCTTGGTACACTGTTACTGGACATAAAACACTATTTTACCACAATTTCAATGAGCCGCTACCATTGAACTTAAAAAAGGAAGAGTTTTTAGAAAACATTTCAAGAGACGACAAAAAATGTTTATTTCAAAGTGATTGACCTAAAAAATTGCTTCCCAATCGATTTCGTAAATTTTATTTTTTCTCCTCCATCTTAGAACATTTTGTAAAAAACAAAATTTACGAAATCGATTTGGGAGCAATTGTTTAGGTCAAGCACTTTGAAATAAACATTTTCTGTCTCTTGACATTAGCAACTTTATGTCGATTTATTTTAACACGTTTAGGGTGTGAACTTTTTGAAATCGGATTTGCGGCATTGTATTCTACTAAGAAATACCTTTAATTTGATGTACAACTCAACCCACGCTCTCATTTAAGATTTTCTTCTGACGCCTTGTGCCCCCCCCCCTCCCGAAGTGGTAGCGGCTCATTGAAATTGTGGTAAAATAATGTTTTATGCCCAGTAACAGTGTACCAAGTTATATAGTTCCATCTGCAAGGGTTAAAAAAATATTAACCCGTTCCGGGACTTTTCACCACCCCTGTATATAAAAGCCAAATACCACTCACTCACTCACTGACTCATCACGAAATCTAAAAAAACTACTGAACGGATAGTAATACACAGATACTAGTACAAAATAAACAAAAGTTATGAATTTATTCTTTCTCTTTCCTTTAAAAATTGTATAATGTCTTCTCCTTTTCATAAAAGATTATATATATCGCCCCCCTCCCCAGCGCCCCCCCCCCCCCGGTGCCCCGGGGGAATTTCGCATAAAATTAGCGCTACCAAAAACCCCCGAGAGGAAATTTTCAAGTCTCTACCGCAACTTCACAAATTTACCTCCCCACATGCACCTGGTGTATTTCGCATGGTCAGAAATGAGATCAGCTCTCCCAAAAAAACCCCGATACCGATTTTCGCGGCTTTGCATCCATTTTTAGATGTTTCAAAAAAATTATGCACTCTTAGATGAACTTTATGCACCCGCGATGCATTTCCGCTTTCTCCCGAAACTGGTCATATATGTAGAAAACTGCATCCAAATCGGGGCTGTAGATAAAAATTTACTATTTTTTAGTGCTTTGCCTGGTCTAATAAGAACCACTACATAGCTAATCTTTCCTATCGAAAAAAAGAAGAATGGATTTAATTTTTAAATGAAAGAACAAACTTGAACTGTAATAATTAAGGTTTTTGTAAAGAATATTTTTGATTTTGTTCTTTTAGGATTTGATCAAGTACCTGAATATTTTTGTTTTCACATATGTCATAAATAAATACAGAAACACTCACACTTTGGAGAGTAAGAGTGAGACAGAGCGACAAAACAAGTAGAGAGAGTGAAGTGATTTCGTACCACAAAACTTCCTCTATAAATGAAAAAAATATAATAAATCTAAAAGTTAAAGAGGAACCAGAGGGAGAAGAAAGCCTATTCTTCGACTCTATCCAATTTCCCATTCATAGTGTCACAAAGACAAGTCAAACGTTACTTGCTTGCGTGCATCATAAGTTTCCATAAACGTGAAATATGGAAAGCACTTACCTGGAGGGGGGGGATAGTTTTTGCCACGCCGTATTGTAAAGGGCGAAGTATGTAAATGCAAGGAACCGTTTGTCAAAAGTAACGGATAATGGCAAGACCGGTCGACAATTCGTCAATGGCAGAAGTGAATAATAGGCGACTCCGGATCTTGTGACAGCTACAACCCTTAGTCCTCCTCGTAATTACTGGGTTCCGTGCTGCGGGGGGGGGGGGGGGGGGGCATTCTTAAATGTCCCCACAAACATTTCTTTACACGGGAAATACATTCGTTGCTTTTATTTGGGGAAAAGGGTGAGAAAAAGTACAGACAATTAGTTTAACGTTGATTCAAGAGTTTACTGATTTTGTGTCTACATTTTCTAAATATACCGCTAATATTTATGTGTTTAGGGTATTTTCTTTGATTTTAGAGTTGAACAGTTTGAGTATAAATGGATTTTGCACAATGTATTTTCTTCGTTTTGTTCTATATCTGCTTCTGCATTTTTAACTACACTTTATTTGACATGAACGATTTCAGAAAACTTTAATTTCTATTTATTGTAAGTTTCAGTTATTTTCCTAAAGCACTACCTTAGTGTACCTGTATAGTTAAATACTATAGGGTAAGTATAAGGATGATAAAAATATTTCAAATATATAATAAAATTGTACTGATGCTAAGTCATTTCAAATTTTCTGCATGCTTTCTTCTTCTTCTTCATTGGTTTACACACGTCCTAATATAAACCAGAAGTTTAATGTAACAGCTGATCGTAGAAGAAGAAGAAATCGATGAAATAAAATAGGCAGTGGTAAATTCAAGGGCTTAAACTCAATAGCTGTATGGGTTTTTAGACACGTCACGCTACCGATCATGGGCATTGCGCTTCCTCATTTTGTAAGTTGTGTTAAAATAATTTACTTGGTAATACCTCTGAAATTGACATTACACTTCCTACATTTTCGAGTTGTGTTGAATTAGTGTACTTGGTGTAACCTCTAAAGTAGGCATAGTGCTTATCACTTTCTTATTGTCTAAATTTCCAAATTTGGTTGATGTGGTAATGAATGTAAATGCATTAAAGAAACGTGTGTTGGTTCAGTATAGGCCTAACCTAAAACTATGTTGTTAAACTTTTAATACAAATCAACTGTTTAACAGTAATATTCAACAACAGATATTAAAATTATAATAAAGTAAGCCTTTCTCGAACCTGTGACGGTTCAGTATAGGTCGAATCTAAAATTTTATTTTTTAAATATTATTTGACTATAAACGATTATGTTAATGTTACTTTTTAGATTTCAATTTCAAAATGAGACAAGATAAAAAATAATGATCAAATTTCAGATTAAACCAATATAACCAACGATTTATATTCATGACAGTTTATACTTTTGTCGGCAGTCCCACGACTGCTTTCTTTTTTATTAACATTTATTCGCAGCCATATGAACCACAGCTAATTGTGCATATAAATTTCCGTAATAAATGTAAATTTTAATAGTAAGATTACATTTTTTATCCTATTACTTTAAATGAGCAAATCTTGTACAGATAGTGCCAAGTAGCGTGAAGCGTCACTTGAGCATGCGCTGTAACATCTTACCCTCTCCTACTCGACTGTGCGTCTTCAGTACAGTCACTACCAAAAAGTGTTGCTGTACAATCAGCAGACATGAATTAGGTAGGGCAGGCGGCTCTGACTGTACTCCGCCGCGAGAGGGGAAATGTGGTGGGAGCCGGCGTAGGAGACTTGCACACCCCCTCTTCGCGCTCCATCCTAATTGGCGCTATCTGTATCTATCTTTGTATCTGTTGCGGGTCTCGAAAACGGCTCCAACGAATTCAAAGAAATTTCGTATTTAGGTATAATTTTGATTTTTAAGTACACCTATATAGTTGTATTTCGTGTAAAAACGCAATTTTTTCAGAAAATCTAATTTAAAAGTTGAAAAATTTTACCATAGGGTCTTATGGGTTGCCATGTTGGTTACAAAATGATAACGAAATAGTAAATAAAGCGATCAAAACAGCTGTTTATAAACAAGCCAATTTATATTGTTTTATCAGTTGTTCATTGGATATTTTTTAATTACTGTTTAAAAAACAAGCTAATCTATACTGTTTTAGCACGTTGGGATTAGAATAAATTGGGCCTGATTTAACAATTTATTTTGTCAAAAAAAAAAGGTAAACTTGGCAAAGATGGATAAATTCTAATAGTCAATTTTGTAATACACGCCTGGCTCATTTCTGAAATATAGTATTGAGGTTATGTTAATCCTGCAATAATGTTTACTATATTTAGGCCTGGTTTCAAAACTTTAGTCGACCGAAGATAGTAGAACTAGGACTAAAATCGTAATGCAAGCCTCTTACGTTTCTAAATCATGTATTTGAGGTTATAATTAATCTTGTAATTATTGTTAATATATTTAAGCCTGGTTTCATAATTTTACAAACCTATGTACAAACGAGCCAAAGATTAACGAGATTCTTTAGCGAATTTTCCAACTGCGAGCGAAGCGAAACAGCCATCTGAGGCCGAAGGCCGAGGCGGGGTTGGGACGCGAAGTGTCCAGGTGCAGAGCCCCAAGTTAAACTTAAGCTAACCTAACTAATTTAATGTTTATTCGTCGTCATAGCAAGTACAAATCGTTGTACACATAAACTCCCGTAAGAGATGTAGCCTAAGTTTTAAAGCTAAGATAACATCTTCTAAAAACCTAACCTAAGAAGAAGTTTTACGTTCCTCAGAAAACTCAACATTTTCCAAACGTAAAAGCTTTTTTAAACTGAGCTCGCTAATTTTGTGAGACCGTCCCCATTATAAACACGATGCTTAGTGTATGATGAGCAGTAATTTAGGTGTATATTGTTCAAACTTCGAAAGTACTGTATTTAACTGATACTGTTTTTAACTAAAGTTAAGTTAGCGCAGCAGAAAGAGAAACCTGGATGGATTTGAAAGACTTATCACGTTAAGATTTCTTAAAGGTGTTCAAAAGTATAACAGTTTCCGTTTTTCTAAATTTGAAATGTTTGTTTATAAAATGTGTTTAATTTACATCCTAATATACACACGTTAGTGTTTTTTTACAAGGTGTTCGTCAAAACGTAAAAACATAGTTAAGTGTTACAATGCTCTTAATTAACGATAACTGAAACACGAAGTGATTAGAGTCTGCATCTAAATCCGTTCTCGAGATATCGTTGATTTTCTTACAAAACACAATTCAACAGTTCTTACCGACATTTCTCGAAACAAAACCCGCATTACTCTGTCCGCTGAATGTTATATGAAGGTTACACGATCAAGAAATCAAGAACTGTTTGTAAACCTCGATCTTGAGTCTGATTATACAGTACACACATCGTTTAGGAAAACCACCTCGGGGCATACCAGCTTCGTTTATAGTCTGTACACGTACTATTTCATTTCGTTTAGCTAAAAGTAGAATCTTAAGACGTAAAGCATTTGCCCATTCAAACAAATCCGATTGATGCGCGGAGATTCTTAATTAAGAAGGTTTTGATATGGGTCAAAATAAAGAAAAATATAGTTCGTCAGTTGTAGCATGATCTCTCAGATGCGTTGGCGGGAGGGAAGAATTTAGGCAAGTGGGGACGGAGGGGAAGGGACAGACAATATACTTACTGGAAACCCGTATAAGCGCTTCCAGGCCGAAGTATTATGTTCAGAGCGCGGCAACAGACTGAGCCTCTCTGACCACTCGGACTCCGAGTCTACTGCGCATCTCAAGGCCTCATATCTCTAGAACGGCTCAACCGATTCAGTTGTAAATTTGCACGACACTCACCAATTCGACCTAGTTCGACAAAAAATAATCAACTTGTTTCAATAATCCGTTTTAAAATGGTGGCCATTACATTAAAAATGAAAACAACTCAAAAGCAATAGTTTTTATTTAGAAAATCAAGATGAATTTTTCGGTGCCCGTTTCGTTTCCTAACGAATGTTATTATAACTATTAAAATTGTCAAAAAAAACGGTAACGGTAAAACCGCGTCCTTTAGTTTAACGAGTTCAACATCCATAAAACAAAGAATAGGCAATAATTAATTTGCATGACCAATTAAGATGGACGCTTTTTACTGTTATCCTTTGTGCGACAGTTTTGACGGTTAAAACATTCGTTAGAGAACTAAATTGGCTGAAAAGTTTACTTTAATATTCTTTTGTAATTCAAATTTCACGTTTTTGACATATTCTCATTCAAACATTTTAAACGACCGCCAATTGGATTATGATGGTTATTTTACTTTAACTAAGTCTTGACGTAATCTAGGGTCAAGTTTGAAATCAATCGGTTGAACCGTTTTATAGAGGTAGGGCCTACAATATATTCTTTGAAACAAAATGTCGGCTTGACGAAAAAAACGCAGCATTTTAGGACACGTGATTCCTGGAACTTTTTACTGTAAACAATGCAATCGAAACGTAGGTAAATTGTTACTACACATTTTTTGAAACACTCTGTATATTCCCTTTAAACTATACTTTGAGGTTTTTTAAATGGCGGCCATTTAAACATTTTAAATGAAAATAACTCCAAATCAGAAATTTTGTGTAGCTTGTTTCATTTACTATCAAAATGGTATAGGTGTGAAAACTATATTCGATCACGCAGCTGAACCGCTGACGTGAGTTTAACGATTTTCCAAAATTAAGTTTATATGTTTTAGGGTTTCGACCGACAATTTGGAAAATTTGTCCACTCACGAAGGCGCTGAATAGCTTCCTACGCGTACGAAATATATTAGTAGAATTTGTTTGTACCTAAGCCTTCAGTTTCGATTCACGCTTTGCTTGGTTCCACACGACCTTCCGACCTCGGGTTATGGGCTACTTCGCTTCGCTCGCAGTGTTCAAACTCAGCCGTAGGCCTCGCATCAGAAGAAAATCCCCCACGTGGATTTCAAACGGGTACTCTTATGGTAGTTTAAGTTTTAATCTATTTTGGGGGAACCAAGCGAGGTATAAGGTAGTGTAAAAAAAAAGTGCAGAATAATACCCTACTTTTATTGTTGTAGATAAAACCCCCAAAAAAGTTCAATTTTAGTACGAGAAATCATCTAAAAATATAGTTACTTTCGGTCAAAAAACGTCTTTCATGATTTTCTGGCTAACGAACTCGTCCAAGCAACTTAGACAAACAACGTGTGTACCAAATTTGTACCAAATATCGGACTTAAAATGAACGGCCCAACTGTGGCTTTCTGGGGAGCAAGGTCGGTGCTCATTTACAACACCCGATCCTAGGTCTTACCATAACAGTCACTCAACAGCTCATCTTTCCTATGGAATTTCGATAAAAATTTGCTTCTCAAAATAAATTCCAGCCTATGTTACTCAGGGATAGTGTAGTTTTTTTATTAGTAAAGAGAGTTTTTCAATCGGTTCAGTAGTTCAAGAGATTCAATCTCTACAAACACTAATTTTACCTCTTTGTAATATTATAGTATAGACAATATCACAGTTTAAGTTGCCGGTATCCATTTTTCTAGCATCACCTATTGTCCGTTTACAGTTTACCTGTAAACTAACTACCTGGCCTAACTACATCGGCTCCTATTCACTACCACATTGAATTATGAATATCCTTGTATCAGTGTTTAATTCAAGATCAAAATTTCTTCATTTCAGTAACATACCTCATGTTTAAGTAAACCCTATTATTAAGTTTAAACTACAAAAAACTAACATTACATTAGTTTTATTCTAATGTGTATTGCTGTGCTATTTCAATTCTAACAAATTGTTAAAATTGTTTTCTGAAAGCAAATATATTCTCCCAAATAAAATAATATAGGCCTACTCTCAAAATAATTACTACAGTACCATACATCATAATTTAGGTCATGATACAGCACCAATAATGCTCTTATGTTTTCTGTAAACTAAAGTTAGTGCTTATTTTTCTCAATAATTAATTCATTTTGATAACCAATTTTGAATTTAAAGATTTTTCCTAAAGTTTGTATATTATTATTCAGTTATTACTGTACAATATTCAATCATTTACTTTCCTAAAAAAAAACAGCTCTTCCATCAAAATGAGTGTTTATTATTCACAAATTGTTCTTGAAAATATAAATATCAATAAAAAACAATATGAAGGGAAACATATTCCTAATAACTAGTTTAAATGAGTTTTATGAGGTTGATGTTTTCATGCGGGCTACTAGCGTAAGATCTCCGTTTCAATAACATGGACCTGCTCATGCTACCAACTAAACTGTAAACGGACAATAGTACAATAGACATTACAATAGACAATAGTACAGTCATATATTACTAATCGATATATTCTATCGAGATAATCATAAACACAAGACTTAAAATACGGTCGTTAGAGTGCGTTAGCGTGCGAACAATATATACAAATATGTATAACACATTTTTAAAACGTGTTCTGGGAACCTTGATCGGTGCTCACCATAGGGTCACTGCAGTAGCTCACCTTTCATATGGAAATTCACTAAAAAAGGGTGACAGTAAAACAGGTTCCATTAGTTTGGCGAGTCCAACATCCATAGGTACAAAATGTAAGCAATAATTAATTTGCAAGACCAAGTTATTACGTTAATTAATTGGGGACTCCTTTCACAGGTCCTCGCTATCAATGTATAATTACCCCAAGATATGACGTGTCGATTTGTGTTTTAGTAAAATCGGAACTCTTGGCGAATGAGTCTAACTCGCATCCACCATTTTTATTTTGTTTATCTTTAACGATTTACTCTGCGTAAGGTATTAAAGGCACTCAAGCACAACTTTCCCTAACATTACTGTCCCATTTTCAAGAGAAAAAAATACTCGTTTGCTGAACGGCAATGCATAATGCACCGTTAAAATTTCATAAAAATTGGTTACGTGTCTTTCGGTTAAATTGTAATAAAGAAACACGTCCCACCTTTTCGTCACACTACGGATTTACTCCTAATGCAATGTTCTAAAACTGTAATATTTACAACCATAAATGTAATTGAAGCAATCCAGAACGTATTCTGTGATCATGTATTATTAACAAGCAACTTGACGCGGAACTTGGTGCTATGAATGCACAGCTTAATGGTGGCAGACGAAGAGGATAATATCGGCTTAACCCTCCCCTCCCCGCTCCCGAACCCGACCTATTCCTTTTCAACTCGGTGTCGTCGAGATTGACACAAACTCAAAAGCAAATACGACTTATGCAAATATCGCAATCGGACTGAAAAAAACGTGCCTGCGCACTGGAACCGCTGACACATTTTATCGGGGCAGCGGGGAACGGGGGGGGGGGGGGGGTATAATCGTAGACTTGGTAATGAAAAGTGGTAAGAAAAGCCACAGAGGGGAAATAAAAAGGGAAAAAATTAATGATGTGGCAGAGTTAATGGGTCTGATTATAAAAGACAGAAGGAGGTGCTGTTTTCTTTGCAAAATTCACAAGATTCGGTGGACTGTTTTTCGATTTGACGGT
>JAGFPH010000488.1:437902-453308 GCA_018207615.1 Philaenus spumarius
TTGCGGAATTCACTTATTTATTGCAGTGGCCTTTGAGGATTCGTTGCAGAATTCACTCATTTATTGCAGTAGCCTTCGAGGGTTCGTTGCGGAATTTACTAATTTCTTGCAGTGACCTTCGAGGGTTCATTGCTGAATTCACTAATTAACTACAGTGGCCTTCAAAGGTTCGTTGCGGAATTCACTCATTTATTGCAGTGGCCTTCGAGGGTTCGTTGCGGAATTTAATCATTTTTTGCAGTGGCCTGCGATGGTTCGTTGAGCTCAGTTTCGAGCCTTCTAATTCGGAAAATTTAGATTATGAAAATGTTTAAGCTAGAAGAAATTTTCAGTAAACAATTAAAATTTAGGTAATTAATTTTAATAGCCATTTCGAAAAAGTATAAACTTTATTTTAAGATTTGTTCGATAAAACGAAGGAGAACTGTTGCACTCTAGCTATTCTGGAAGCTTTAATTTTATTTCGAATTTATTTTTCCAGGTATTGACGCCCACGGAAGAATATTCTATTTGGCGTGGATAAATAATTACTTATTTATTATAACTCGAGGGTGTTGATTGTCAATATGCCAAAGTTAGTTTCTCTGAAATACAAGTCAACTGCTTCACCAGTTACTTTGTGTACGTTTTACTAGTAGTAGTTATTTTCATCTTGCACATCTTGTAAAACGTTTATTTATTTGCTAACACAAAACTTATATAAATGATTTCAAGGTCACTTCATAGAAATCACGCACATATATTTTTTTTTAATACATTTTTGTTTGTTTTATTTAGCACATTCTTTTGAGTTTTTAACATTCAGTAGAGAGAAATAAACCAGCAAGCCGTTGATATAAAATGTAATTTTTATTTCATCAGTATAATATACAAGGGCATTTTTGGGGTGTTTTTATATTAGGTTAAAACCCTATTGATACTTATTCTGGAGATCTAACTGGCCGATTTTCGTGCAGTTTATTTAAAAAAGAAATGTTTATTATAAAAAAATACGAAATTTCATTTTTATTTCATTGGTATATTTAGTTTCTTTAGTGATAGGCTAAAACCCATTTACTTTTTTCTGGAGTTCTACGGGGCCGATTTTCATGCGGTTTGGCTTAAATTATTAAAACATGTTGTCATTATTATAACAAAATTATGAAATATCATTTTTATTTAATAGGTATATTTATAAGGTAACTTTTTTTCTTTTAGGTTACATCCCTATTGATAAATATTTCTGGAGGTAATTTTATCGTATGACTTTTTTACTAAACCCCCATCTCTTATTTACATAGAGTTTATACGTTTTATATTTTTAAATAGAGCCCTTTCAAATAGTATCACCATACGAAAACATCTTAAAATATTTATCTTTTTCGACGAAAAACCTTTCCCCCCAAAAGTCCTAAAAAGTACAGTCAAATATTTGGTCAGCTCTGATTATTGGAAACTAACGAGTTAGCAAGTTTTAAAACTATGTAAGGCTTGAATTAGATATATTAATCAATTCCTGAGAAATTTGACCGTTCAGACTGACAAAGTGATTTTCAATAAGCGCTCCGTGTTTTCTTTCAAAGTTATGTTACATGAACTGTTGTACCCGGCTTTGTCTGTGCTAAGTACAAAGTAACGATTGAGTGAGTTTCAATTTCGCGACAATTGTTTCAAGGCTGTGTTTAAACGGAATAATAAAACACAACAACAAATCTAGAAATTTCCTTTGACTTGTTTAATGCAAATTAATTTATTCTTTGTACAAAAGTGAGGAAAATTAAATTCAAAGCTGCACGCTGAGTTATGTATTCCCTTTAATGTTCCTGGGCGGAGGGTGATTCAGTATAGTCAAATGTTTGTCTGATGTCGGCCTTCTTGACCGACTACGATCTTATCTAGTGATCCCGTAGGAGGTTGTTTATATCTCCAATCAACTAGTAAACTTGTCTCTTATGTTGGTTAAAGGCTCTAACTTTGTATTGATTATATGGCCTATGTTAAGGACAAGAACTGTAGGTGCTATTAAAAAAAACTAATATATTTATAAAGCTTAAATTTAGTATAGACTTATTTTAGACACATTACTTAAGAACATTTCAATATACGCAGTATCTTGGAGTATGTCTGAGAGGAGTTGGTAAAACTATAACAAAGTGAGTTACAGCACGTTTACGGAGTTGTAACTTTCTTAGTTAAATGTAATTTGTGAACCTAGTTTTCGTGGAATTGGTTGTACTACCAAGGCAGGTTCGGGGAGAAAAAGAAGGGATGACACACCCATTAGGCCGGACACATTCCTAACCTGAGGATACTGTAACTCTTTGAACTGAATAGTTTTTTAAATGTCATAAAAATGGGGTTTTAAAATATAAAACATATATTTTTGGCACCCAAAAAATAATTTTTAGCCAAGAAAAATAGGTTATTGATTTATTTACAACTTTAAAAGAATTCAGTTTGATAACGAAAGAGGGTTATTAGAAAATTGTACCTGTGTAACAGAAAATATATATATCTATCACACTAAAACATTTTTTCAGAAGAATCGAACACTTTTTGGATGAGGTAAAATATACGAACTCGCGATACGAGTTATGATATCTCCTTCTTCATTGGTTTACACACGTACAGTACTATAGACCAGAAGCTTAATGTAACAGCTGATCGTACAAGAAGAAGAAATCGACGAAATAAAATAGGCAGTGGTAAATTCAAAGGCTTGTATGGGTTTAGTCACGTCACACTACCGATGAAATGGACATTGCGCTTCTTCGTTTCGTAAGTTGTGTTAAATCAGTTTACTTGGTAATTAATACCTCTGAAATGGACATTGCAATACCTAATTTTGTAAGTGGTGTTAAATTGGTGTACTTGGTGACACCTCTAAAATGGACATAGTGCTTTCTCATTTTTTCGATGAGCCCGGACAGAGAAAAAAAATAAAAATGCATATTTAGGTTTTGGTAACGTGTTAATAACTAAATGAGCTTAGAAAAAAGGATTTATTTTGAAATCGCAGCGAGACTCTTCAATTTTATTTATATGTTATAGCTATAATAGAGGGCTCTAGCCCCTGCTCGCTTCGCTCACCAACCCCCGCGACGACCCACGGCGAAGCAAATGCAGATATTGTGTACTCTGATATTTTCGCGATTGATTGGGACAGAGGCACTTGGATCGGGGTAGTGGTGACCTGGATTCCGACGCATGCGCAGTAGGGCCAGAGTATTTGCGCGAACGAAGACAGGAATCTTTTGATGTAATACAGAGAAGTAGGTTTATAAGTGTGAATATGAGTACATCTATATATATAAAAGCCAAATACCACTCACTCACTCACTAGCTCATCACGAAATCTCAAAAACTACTGCACCGATTGGAAGGAAATTTAGTACGTAGCTTCCTCTAGCCATAGGTGCTAACTAAGAAAAGTTTTCAAAAAATTCGAAATTCTAGGCGGGTTTGGGGGGGGTCAAATTTACTAAATCAAGATTTCTCAAAAACTACTGAATGGATTGGAACGAAATTTAGTACGTAGCTTCCTCTAGGGCCATAGGTACAAAATAAATAGAGAGCAGAAAGCGAACAAGATAAGAAAGATTCAAATAAAAAAAACTATTACACAATAATTATAACCTATACATTTACTAGCTGACCCGGGAATGCTTCGCTATTGCATAATTATTTTTGTGAAATAAATGCTACATACCAAATTTCATTCCAATCCGTTTGGTAGTTTTTGAGAGATCGTGATTTAGTAAATTTGACACCCCCAAACCCCCCTAAAATTTCGAATTTTTTAAAACCCTTTCTTAGTGTGCGTGTATGAAAATAAATTTGAAGGCCGTCATGTGATACATCATTCCGATATAGAATTTCAAGGGAAAACCAACGGTGAAATTTGCATATCCTTATGTTTAACCGATTGAAAAAGGCGGTCAAAAAACAACAAAATCGTGTTTTCCGATTTTGCCCCATTTTGCTGTACTACTTTTTTATATTAATTATTCTTCTTTTTGGATTCAGAATTAAATAAGCTTTCAAACGATATGCCACATAACGATATTTGGTTGAACCAATCGAAATCAATTTTTAAAATATCAAAATGGTTGTAACTCAATATAATGTTAAATACTTCCAAATATCGTTGTGTGGCATATAGTTTGAAAGCATATTTAATTATAAATCCAAAAATAATAATAATAATAATATATTATATATCATAGTACAGCAAAATGAGGCCAAATCGGAAAACACGATTACGCTGTTTTTTGGCCGCCATTTTTAATCGGTTAAAGATATGGCTGTGAAAATTTCACCGTTGATTTCCTCTTGAAATTCTACATCCAAATAATGTATCACATGACCACCGTCCCATTTGAAAAAAACAAAGTTACATTCAAAATGGCGGATCCAAGATGGCGGATAAATTTTTTGAAATCTTAATCAAATAAGATTTTTACATAGAGTAGGTTCCTCAATCACACCTACCTTCAAATTTTCATTATATACGAAATATTTAACCGTTTCCAGACTTTTTTCTCCATCTTGTATACTGTAATATAGATAAAGTCGTTTCCTTACTTAGAATTCACCCTGTAGTCAATATTTTATAGTTTGTATAGATATTTGGGAGTAGTTTAATCAAAGGACACTATTAATCAGAGGGAGGGGTTGGGTTAATCTGAGAAAACCTCGTTTTATTCTATCAAGTATTATCTTCTCACAAGTCAAGCTCAATGGGTGGAATGAATAAAACTAGTAAATTCTAGGTAGTATTTTCTAACTAGTTTTAGCTCATTCTTAATTCAGTATGAATAACAATTTGCTAAGACTAGTTAGTTTATACTAAGGCCATCACCGGATAAGCTAGTATATTCTAATTATTTAGAATAAACTAAGCCCTAGTAAATACTTGGATGCCGCGCTTTCAAGTCTCAACAATAAATAATACAAGTGTCACTCTTTGTTGTTCGTCTAGCTCACTTCTGTTTCATTTGCCTGTTAAGTAAGGGTGTGTGGGTAGTTGACATGATGTCTGATGAAGAGTTTGATGAACAAGTTGATGAGGTGGGCAAGAGTATTATACGGCATTATTGGTGAAAATAGTTAGCAAATATCCAGTTGTGTTAGACAAATCAAAACTACCCTCTGTAATGGAATCAAAAACGAAAGCCTTATCTTTAATGATTGAAGAATTTTGTAAAGTTACAGGAAAGATAATAATTGAAACACATTTGAAAAAACTCTTGAATAATATGAAAACTGCTTTGACAAAGAAAACTGATTTGAAAGCTAAGGGAAACAAAGTGATAAACTTAAAGATTGGGAAAAGGACTTATTAAACATCACGAATAAAGAAGAAAATCCTGTATTCAGCAAAGTGCCCAGTCGGTTGACAAACTACTCCAGCCATCGACCCTTTCCCGAACACTTTTAAAATCTCAAATACAAAATTCAATCGTATACAAGATTTAGTAAATTTGCTAACATATTTATAATACCCACCCGGATCAGCAAGGTTCAGCAGTAGAATTTCCATTTATTGGCGAGAGGAGAATGATTTATTGTCTCTTCGTGATCAGGAAAAAACTCAGAAGTGAAAAAAATCAATGTTCTCATCCTCAAACCTCAGTAACTGTTTACAATTATTTATATTTCTTCGTTCCAGGTAAGTCTTTCTCCCACGAACTTGCACAAACATTGCCATTTTGTTAGCAACTGATTAAAATTAGTCTGTTGTACCCCTGGCTTGAAAAATATAAATAATAGCATATAAAGAATATGCTATCCCTGGTTAGTAAAATCTAATGTTTATTCATTCGGCAAGTTTAGAATATTCTAGTTAATCATTCCACCCAATATTTAATTACGCGTTCTGAAATGATAACGAAAACTTGATTTCCTTCCTCATTAATAAGAAGATCTGTCTATTGTTATTTAAAATGCATCATGCTATCTCATTGAATTCAGAAAATTATAAATTATTCTTAAATTTCACACATTACGATATACATAAAAAATTCCACTATCACTCTTCTTACACACTATCAAGTAACTTTCCACGCTCCCTACACCGGCGCCTATTTATTTACATAACATAATCATCTTTCACCAGACCTACTATACGATGAGGTCACCGTGTAGGTGGTCTTCTGAACACTTTACTTTTAATTAATCGGCTCCAGAAAGTATGCATACATCACCGTAAGCCTAACAAGAAGGAAACACCTGTTAGGCCCGGTAACAGCTGATTTTATTGTTTTTGATTTAATTAGAGAAATTGTACAAAGGAGAGCCGCTGAAACGCGTGTCCTCCGGGCTCGATTACGGCTGAATTATGCGCACATCTTCAGCCGCATCTGTAATTGTGAAACTTATACCGACGTGGTTGCATCAGATACCTGCGAGATGTATTGGACCAGAAGTTGTCCTGAACTTTTCTGTTTTCGTTGTGACCGTGTTGTTATGTTTGTACAAGGAGGATTGTGTGCAAGTGTTTGGTCGAGTCGTATGATATACAGTATATATTATCGTATAAAGTAATAATTCATATTAATTTGAAATATATGTTAATTATACACCCAGTTTTAGCGTTAGATGTTGTTCAAGATAAAGTTATTCTGCTTGGGGTGAACCCTTACATTCACACGGGATAGACTGCAATTCAAAACTTTGGAATATTTGCAATAATTTGGAATCAAAATCAAAACTCATGTTAAAAATTAACCTAAAATGTTTTTTTAAATGCAGGTAAAATAAACTTTACAAAAGGTTTTACAAGTAAAAATAAAACTATATGAATACTGTGCACTCTCTGCTATTTTTTAACTTGTTTTTTGGAACGAAGTTCCTCAACGAGGGTTGCGGAGGAGTTAAGAAATAGAAAATGTATTGCGTAACGAAAAAGTGTTATTAATTGGTTGCTATGGCAATGACAAATATAAAATACGAGCAATGAAAAAAGCGTTACCAAATTGGTTGCTACGGCAATTAATGTAAATACATTCAAGAAACATGTGTTTCGGTTCATCAATTCAAATTAAGAGACGATCGGTTCCGTCCGGCGTAGTTCAAATATTATCGTCAAGCGCTGAAATTTTAGGTTAGGCCTAGAATGTAATTTTAGGTCTAGGCCTAGACGGATGAACCAATATTTTATGTTTATTGAATGTATTTACAATGAATGGACATTTAACTGTGTTTACCATCTTAGCTTTGATGTTATAATTTTAATTCTACACCTTTATTATAATAACGTTAAAAGTATGGAAGCAGTAAATATTTGTATAAAAAACAATCTAATAATAAACGTCAATTGAAAGATTAAAATTATGTGTGTATGTTGCCGTTAAGGCTGGTAAAAGAATTGAAGAAAAGGAGGGATGAATTCGTTCCTGACGAGGAACCCAGGACCGCACACATTTACTTTTTTTAACACTTTTTAAAGTTGTAAAAGAATTACAGTAATATGCGTTTTTCTTGTGATTATTTTGAACCACGATTTTGCGTTTTCGCTCATTTGACTTAAACACGGATTTGATATAAAAAAAACGGATTTGACCATCGTTGTTTTTGTCAAACTTTATATTAAAATCATGTATCACACGACTAACTTTTTGTGTAAAAAAAATGAAGTTCATTACAAGATGACGAATCAAAGATGCCGGGCAAAAATGTTCAATTTATGAAAAGCGGCACTTTTATGGCTGTGAAAATTACATTTATTAAGCCGTTTGCAGACTTTTTAAACACCGTGCGTGTATAATATATACAGGTTATACAATTTTTAATGACATTCAAAACGTTTGTTAGGGACCACGTTCGGTGCTCATTAACAACTCCCGACCTTGTGTAAAATCCACAAATGAAATAAAACGTAACTTAAATGTGTGCGGTCGTGAGACCCCCGTCAGGAACGAAGTTCATCACGCCTTTTCTTCAATTCTTTTACCAGCCTTATCGGCAACATACACACATAATTTTAATCTTTCAATTGCCGTTTATTATTATTTTATTTTTTATACAAATATTTACTGTTTCCATACGTTTAATGTTACTATAATAAATGTGTAGAATGTAGAATTAATTATAACATCAAAGCTAAGATGGTAAACCCAGTTAAATGTCCAATCTTTGTAAATACAATTAATAAACATAAAATGTTCGTTCATCAGTCTAGGCCTAACCTAAAATTATTGTGTGTATGTTTAATTTATTTTACCTGTCTTAACGGCAATACACCTGCAATAATTTTAGGCTAGGCCTAGACTTAAAATTACTTTCTAGGCTTAACCTAAAATTATTGTATGTATGTTTCAGCGCTTGACGATAATATCTTAACTACGCCGGACGGAACCGATCGTCTGTTAATTTAAATTGATAAACCACAATACATGTTTCTTGAATTTAAATAACATTAATTGCCATAGCAACCAATTTTGTAACGCTTTTTCGTTACTCGTATTCTATATTTGTCATTGCCATAGCAACCAATTAACAACACTTTTTTCGTTACGCATTGCCTTTTCTATTTGTTAACTCCTACCGCAACCCACGTTAAGAACTTCGCTCCAAAAAAGAGAGGTTTCTGTAAGAAATTTTAATGTTCACATCAATTAAGGAAACTTTGCCGTCAAACCAATAGTTTCTGAGAACCTTTTTTAAATGGTGGCACAGTTAAAAAGATACATTACCATAAAGAATGGTAAAAGTGGTTGAGACTATCAAGACAACCTTCTCTGTTAAGTAAGACACGAAGTCAACGCCTAACTACAAACATGTTGGGTAATACACACATGCATTATACATACAACTCGAAAGCTTGTCTGCTAATATCCATATTACAGTAGTCGATATATTGTACACTAACTCACAAAACATTCACGGGTAGAATATTTACTTATTTGTCTAAATTGTTCAGTCTGCACTTCTATTGGGAATGCTAGCAATTAAAAGTTTCCTTTGTGTTTTTTTTAAACTGTGTGTGATGGATAGCGTATATAACTCCAAAGCTTGAGGTTCCCGGTTCGAATCCATCTGAAAGATCTGTAAACAATCCTGAAAATGATTTTGTTCGTGAAAATCGTTCATAACACTTGCACCTTTCTACTTGTAAACTATAAGTTTGACCAAATATAGCAGGTCTAAGATCGCAAACGTGTCAAACCTACAAAAAATGAGTTTAAACTATTTACTCCCTCGCTTCTACAATAAAACCAATCTGTGCTCGCAACCTGCTTGTCTCAATATGTGAGGCCGATTTCTAAAGCTCTACCGGACCAATTTTAAGGAATTTTGTATTAGGAAGCTTTTTTTGTGCAGATTGTAAAGTGTAAAAATCTATATATTATTGCGAAAATTCGACAGTAAATTTAAAACTACAAAAAGTTTACTTGCAATTCACTCACGGTCGAAGGGGTTAAAACAGCTGATCTTGAAAACCGATGGCATTCATTTTGTTTAATTCATTGCAGACTTATAACTTAAAGTTCTAGTAAATAAAAACTAGCTGACCCGTGCGAAGCATTCGCATTCTAACTTATTTAAATCCCACTTAATTCAAGTACACACCGTATATTTAGTATCGTATAGTGCGTATACTATACGATACTAAATACACAATTAATTAAAAATAGCAATGTAGTGGCGTAACCGCAGCTCTACAGCTGGGTAATGTTATCATCAGTGTTGCCAATGCCAGGAAAATATCCCTACAACTTATTTGATCTTACATCACTGTTACTTTCGGATTATTTCTTTCTTTTTTTTTGTATTTTGTCGTATAAATGTATTTTGTATATTTTTCCGGGTTACGGTTAAGGAAAGATTTAAAATGATGCCTCATTCATGAAATTTGTTGATGTATTAAGGAAGTTACGGCGTACCGACAAAAAAATGGCCTTGAGAAATAATATATGTGATATCAAATATTTTAAGTAACAAGTTGTTAAATCAATTTTAAATACATAAAAGTATATTTCTAATTCATTATAAACAATCAAATTTACAAAATATTTTACAAACAGATTCTTGCGAATTTTCGTAGGAAAGATGAGCTATTGCAGTGACCCCTATGGTCAGACCTAAAATCGGGAGTATTAAATGAGTACTGATCATGATACTCAGAACACTTTATCGGGGTCATTAAAAACTTTATATAAATATGTATATATGTGTTCGCACTCTATCGGCCTCATTTTACGTCCGATTCGATCCAAATTTGGTACACCCTTTGGTTTTCTAAGTCACTCGGACGAGTTCATTAGCCAACAAAATCCAACTAGAATGAAACGTTTTGGGGTTTTAGCAAAATAAACATAGGAGTTTATTCTGCGTCAGGAGGCCCCCGTCAGGAACGAAGTTCATCACGCCTTTCCTTCAATTCTTTTACCAGACTTAACGGCAACATACACAAATAATTTTAATCTTTCAATTGCCGTTTATTATTAGTTATAGTTTTTATACAAATATTTACTGTTTCTATTCGTTTAATGTTATTATAATAAAAGTGTAGAATTAATTGTAACATCAAAGCTGAGATGGTAAACACAGTTAAATTTCCATTCATTGTAAAAATACATTCAATAAACATAAAATGTTGGTTCATCAGTCTAGGCCTAACCTAAAATTATTGTGTGTGTTTAATTTATTTTACCTGTCTCAACGGCAACATACATACAATAAATTTAGGTTAGGCCTAGACTGATGAACCAACATTTTGTGTTTATTGAATGTATTTCAGCGCTTGACGATAATATCTGAACTACGCCGGACGAAACCGATCGTCTCTTAATTTAAATTGATGAATAAAACACATGTTTCTTGAATGTATTTACATTCATTGCCATAGCAACCAATTTGATAACGCCTTTCTGTTACTCGTATTTTATATATGTCATATGTCATAGCAACCAATTAATAACACTTTTTCCGTTACGCATTACATTTTCTATTTGTTAACTCCTACCACAAGTACTTTTACTTAGTAAATGTACACACAGACCACTTCGTCTTGTTCACGACTATATAAAGGTCTGAATGACGCGAGGCTGCACCTTTGCGGTTACGAATAAACCAATAGTTCGCTGCACGTGTATAGGTATGGCTTTCAATATGAGATGAGCGTGTGACCGCTACAGTATATAATGTCAGGATTAAAACACAAACCTTGCTCTTAGCGAACTTGCAAAAGTAGATTACGCTTCAAGTCCGAACCTTCCGAAATTTTCCGAATCTTGTATGATCGTGGTTTGTATGTATTTATTATATACAAAGTCTACTGGACTCAGCAATGCTTCGCTATTGCTTGATTTAATTTTAAGGGTAATTATTCCATTTCATCCTTTTGACTTAAATAATCGAATTGAAAATGTTTTTTTTTATATCAATTAAGAATTATATTAAATAATTTTAGTTTTATAGTTTGTAGGAATTGAGTGCAATTTAACTTTTATTGTATAGGGTAGCTACCCCATTTAAATATATTTGTTTGTAGTGATTATTATGGTCTTTAAAAAAATCCTGGTACTAATAGACTATGTGTAAATTGTGAAATTTTAGTGAAATTAGTCGAGTAGTTTTTGAGAATATAGAAAAAGAAAGTGTCTGGATTACTATTTAATTTTAATGGTAGTTATTCCATTTCATCCCTTTGACTTAAGTAATCAAATTGAAAATAGTTTTTTATATACCTTAAAAATAACATTACATAAATTTAGTTTTGTAGCTTGTAGTTTAATTTATATTTATTGTATAGGGGTAGCAACCCTTTAGAGACCCTGGTAATGATATTGATAAACTAAGTTATAAACATTTTAGTGAAATCGTTCGAATAGTTATTGAGTCTAGAGAGGACAAAAAACAAAGAAATAAAGCATCAAAGAAGCAAAAAAAACAAACATTCATTTTTATACAGAGATTAACATAAAACTAAAAATAATATGGCACTAAAAATTATTAAAAATAAAACACTTATGAAAAAAATCACTTGTCCTGAAAATAGCAATAGGCCTATATCAGTTTACAAATTTAATCGATTTTCTATTTGATTTAATAATGAAGATTTTTTGTAAGAAAACAATAAAACAATTCTATGCAAACTAAAGGTTATAACATATAAAATATCTACACTATTAATTCAACACTGCTTACCGTACTATCGTAGATCTAACTAACCTAAAAATATTTTATTTTTTTTATTTGTTTCCTCGGAATTTTTTTCCTTTGCTTACACACTTCCTCAGCAAGGGATATTTAATTAAATTACAAGTGAAAAAACATAGACCAAGACCGGGAGTTGGTCTCTGTTTTGTCACTTGTAATTTAATTAACCTAAAAAATCACCATATTAATGTGTTATTCTGGTTGATATGATAATAATTCGAAACGCTTTCAAGAAACGTTTGTTGATTTTACAGGCCTAACCTAAAATTGTGTTAAACCTTTGATACAAATCTGCTGTTTTATTTATTATGTGTAACAATAATATATGTTAAATTATATTAGACGTTTGAATTATTATATTTCATAGGTTTTAAAAGCCTAACCTAAAATTGTATTAAACTTTTGAGCCAAATCAGCTATTTTATTAGTAATGTGTAAGAATAATAATTATTTATTAACATAATTATTATGTTGAATTATAATAGATGATTGAATTACATTACAGTTCATTGTTTTTTCCTTTGTGTTTGGCTTTATTTTGTTAAACCAACCTAAATAAGTTGTTGGTTGTGAAAAATAATTTACTAATTCCAATGTGCTAATTTGATTCCTACGGTAATTAATGGAAATGTACCAAAAAACGTTATTTTGATTTAATATAAACAGGCAGCACCTAGAATTGTGTTGCTAAGCATTTGATACGAATCAGCTGTTTCATCTGTTATAGGACTGCTGATGGGAGTGATGAATTTTCGCATTTTATACCCTTTAAATTCCAAATTTTGTAAAATCCTTTCTTAGTGCGCATATACATTATTGGACGGATGCACCTTCCTAATTTCAAGTCTCTAGTTTTAATAGGATCGGCTCTGGGTTGATATTCAGTCAGGTGATTGCGTCGTGTATGCAGAGACTAGCACAGGTAAATATTAAGAGAGCACAAGCCCAAACGTGTGAGTTTCGTCCAAATCTATATATATATATAAAAGCGAAATACCACTCACTCACTCATCACGATTTCTCAAAAACTACCAAAAGGATTGAAATGAAATTTGGTATGTAGCTTCCTCTAGGGCCATAGGTGCTCATTAAGAAAGGGTTTAAAAAATTCGAAATTTTAGGGGGATTTGGGGGGATCAAAGTTATTAAAAAACGATTTTTCAAAACTACCTAACGGATTGGAATGAAATTCTGTAGGTAGCTTCCTCTAGGGCCAAAGGTGCTTACTAAGAAAGGGTTTGAAAAAATTCGAAATTTTAGGGGAGGTTTGGGGGGATCAAAGTTATTAGATCACGATTTCTACAAAACTACCGAACGGATTGGAATGTAATTTGGTATGTAGCTTCCCCTAGGGCCATAAAAGTGTTCACTAAAAAAGGGTTTTAAAAAATTGGAAATTTTAGGGGTGTTTGGGGGGTAGAAATTACTAAATAACGATTTTTCCAAAATTACTGAACTGATTGGAATGAAATTTGGTATGTAGCTTCCTCTAGGGCCATAGGCGCTCGCTATGAAAGGGTTACAAAAAATTCGAAATTTTAGGGTGGTTTGGGGGGGATCAAAGTTATTAAAAAAACAATTTCTTCAAAACTACCGAACGGATTGGAATGAAATTCTGTAGGTAGCTTCCTCTAGGGCCAAAGGTGCTCACTAAGAAAGGGTTTGAAAAAATTCGAAATTTTAGGGGAGGTTTGGGGGGGATCAAAGTTATTAGATCACGATTTCTTCAAAACTACCGAACGGATTGGAATGCGATTTGGTATGTAGCTTCCTCTAGGGCCATAACTGTTCACTAAAAAAGGGTTTTAAAAAATTTGAAATTTTAGGGAGGTTTGAGGGGTAAAATTACTAAATCACGATTTCTTCAAAACTACCGAACGGATTGGAATGCGATTTGGTATGTAGCTTCCTCTCGGGCTATAAGTGTTCACTAAAAAAGGGTTTTAAAAAATGGAAATTTTAGGGGTGTTTGGGGGGTAAAAATTACTAAATAACGATTTCTCCAAAATTACTGAACTGATTGGAATGAAATTTGGTATGTAGCTTCCTCTAGGGCCATAGACGCTCGCTAAGAAAGGGTTTAAAAAATTCGAAATTTTAGGAGGGGTTTGGGGGGTTCAAAATTACTAAAATCATAATTTCAGATCTTTTATTATTATGAAAATAGTGCTTTTATTATTTAAGATCTATATATATATATAAGCCAAATACCACTCACTGACTGAACACAAAGAATACAATTACGTAAAAAAGACTGAAAATACCAACCACCACGGGCAACGCCGTAAGGGTTAGCTAGTGCATCTACATTTTCTATTTAGATTTACGTACACGATCAGCTGTTCGCCAATAAGCGGAAAATCACGATTCCCGCCAGTTTCTGTTTGGTGTGTTAACGTCTATATTTTACTTTCAACAATATTTTACCTTAGAAGCAAGTAATCGAAATGCAAATCTGTTTTCCTTACTCACGAAGACGTTGAATAGCTGCCTGCTTGTACGAAATATATAAGTAGAATTTGTTTTCACCTCAGCCTCCAGCCCCGGCTCATTAGCAACTTCGTTCCGCTCGCAGCTGAAAAACTCGGATTATCGACTGCTCTTTACGAGTTTGCACCTCGACCTTGCGGTCTAGGATTTTTCAGTCATAACAGTCTCACTGCAACAGCTCTTCTTTACTATGAAAATTCGCTAAAACGTTTTCGAACGCCTCTTCGCAGAAAGAGGGCATACTTTTTCTCATCTGTTAAGAATGTTCATTTTATAATTCCATAATTTATTTTTACCCTATATTACGGTTTGCGCGTTAAAATGAAAGCGACAGAAACGTCAAAAAAAAACAGTGTGGCACGTTTGATTGATTTAAAAATGCATGTTTAACAATTTGGACTGGCAATTTGCCAGTATTAAACAAAAAATGTTTTTATTTCAAGAATTACATATTTTTCGATACGGTTTTATCGTCTTTGTAGTCTCCTACCTCCCACCAAAGCGTTGAAATTACAAAAGGTATGCTTGGTTGGATTTAAATAAATATTCAATGTAGGCATACAAATAAAAATAAAATTCCGACATTTTAAGTTAAAATTTTTGTTCTGGAATGTAGACATAAAAACAAAGGGTTTTAAATAAATATTCAATGTAGGCATACATATAAAAACGAAATTCCGACATGTTGCGTTAAAATTTTTGTTCTGGAATGTAGACATAAAAACAAAGGTATTTAAATAAATATTCAATGTAGGCATAGACTACATATAAA
>JAGFPH010000488.1:453318-488819 GCA_018207615.1 Philaenus spumarius
GAAATTCCGACATGTTGCGTTAAAATTTTTGTTCTGGAATGTAGACACATAAAAACAAAGGTATCCTATTATTTTATTTTAGAAATATCTTTACTGAAACCAAATAAAAATAGTATTAAGCTTTTTGAATGAAAACTAAAACGTTTAAACTTTAATGTTTTACAGAAAATACAAAAGATAATTATTTGATTATGGTACAAATTATTCTTATTAGTGTAGGGCCTACTGTAGGATGACCAAACGTTCCGGAATTCAGTTTTAAATAAATTATATATATATATATATATATATATACATTTATTTCATTTGATTAAACGAAATAATACACGATAAAATGAAACATCAGACGAAATTTCAACATTTTGTTTGAATACTATTGAAATGTTTGATCTCGATAAAAAATAAATGTGTGCAATTTTGTGGAGACAATACGGACACCAACTTAAAACTTTAAAATCCTGTACAACTACAAAATCGACTGTGTAGAATTTTATAACTACGTCTCAAAGAACAAAGACGTGATCAAGAAGGCTGGAAGCAGTGGAAAATGTCCCTTTCTCAAGGAACAATCAACCCCATCCACAAACACTCAGTTATATTTAAAGCTTACGTTAAATAAATTTTATTAAAAATTCCATTGTTATAATATTTTTAAAACTATAATAATTGTTTTAAATAATATTAATTAAACAGATTTAGAAGTAAGTCATATTACATTTTGTGTTTCTCGTTTTTATCAATAGGCTATAATGACGCTAACAATGTGTATCAACAAAAAATAATTTTCTATAAAAAATGGAGACACGGGGGGGGGGGGGGGGTCGTTTCTTCCCGGCTGGTTTGTCCCGGTTTTCTCCCGAAATGATTTGGCCACCCTAGCGTACTGCCAACTTGATACATTTTTCAGCTTCCTAAAACCAAACTACAGTTAAGATATTACATCTAAAATATAATTATGAAAAGTACAGTAGCTTTGAAAGTATTAATAAACTTTTACAGTTAAACAATGAAATTCACGAACTATTGTGAAAACGTTACCAGAAATATGTTTTCGAAGTTATAGTAACAATAGCCGGTGATAAATAATTGTATGATTTATTTTCTGACGTCTACGCCAAAAACGGTGAACTAATTCCAATACAACCGAAATAGCCTCCACTTAATTTCCCCCCCCCCCCCCCCCCCCCAATATCGTTCCTTCGGATTAACGAAGTCGTCACACCGAAGAATGTACAACTCTATTTGCGTCGCGCGTGCACTCGAAACCATACACGATGCGATGGAAACTGTACGCTATGTTTGTGTTCCAACTTGATTTACGACCCGATAGTCAGAAATATGTTCCAGTACGCATGCGCCCGAGTATTGCAATCGCAGTTATTCTAAACAAGTTCAAGTTTACGATTGCGCAATGTCGGTCACAGTGGCAAAGTTACGGTTCGACGGATCGAAACGTTCTGATCACGCTACGCTCGCAGGGCGTTTAACATTAACGTACTAATGGTTCCTGAACCTGTATGGTTATTAATTTTGAAAACGTACTGTCCCCCTCCCCCCCTCCTGCTGTCCCCCCGCAGCGGCGAGATTTATATTTTGACTGCGTCACAATTCGATACGGACATCGGAGGAGTTATGCAAAACCGTTTTCACATTTGTCTCGGTTGTGGTTTCGACTGTTTTTCCATTCGTTTAAGCCGAAAGAAAATAATTTATTTCGGACAAGTTGTGGAAATAATTTTTGTCTTGTAAGATGTTTGACGTTCTAAACAAATTGTAGGCTATATACTTGCTTTTAAAATTGCGCACATTTATCATCTCCACGAAATTCTCTAACTTATACAATATGCGAACTACAAATTGTAAATTACTCAAATTGTGTTTGTAAATTATTAGTTTCATAAACGAATTAGCAATACAACTCAAATGTTTCTTGTTATAATTATAATATTTGATACTGGAGAGCTCTGCAACCTGCTAGCTTCGCTCAACAACTTTGATCGTAATAGCTGTATAGAGGGATACAAAACTTCAGGTTAATGTAACGAGAAATATTAGGGATATTTTTGTATAAAGTATGGCTTCCAGCTCGCTTCGCTCGCCAGTCAATGCTACGATTTGCTCGCTCCCAATCTAAACTCGTGGTGAAGCAAGTGCAAACAGATTATTTTACACTCTGTTATTTTCACGGGCAAGCTCCTGGACTCATTTTCATTCCGCTTAACAATTATAGTCGTACCGTATTTTGCCGTCTGATAGAAATCGATTGGGCTTCATCCAAGTTTTCGTTTTATTTAAACTATTTTGTTTTTGTTTGGAAATTTCTGTTTAGTTCTTCATTTGAGTTGAAGTTGAAATGTAGGGGAGACCGGGGAAATGGCGATCCCCCGGGTAGTGCCGAACAACACATTTTTTGCTTATTGTGTTTGAGTCTGTTTGGTGCTGCTACCACCACGTGGGAAGGTCAAATTACCACGCTTGGACTGGCTGCATTACGTTGCTAGGTTTTCTGCCACTTTGCTTGTTAAATTCAACAAACATTTAAAACAGGGTGAATGCAAATCTGTTCAAATCTACTTTATTCATTCAGGGATACTAGAATCAACACTCGTTTTAGTATATCTAGCCTATGTTGTGATGTTTAAGAAGTGTAATTTAATGTTTAATATGCCATGAAAAAGAACATGGTGACAAATGGGGTAATCACGAACTAACTGTTCGCCACTACCCCGGACCGTGTTCGTCATTTCCCCACATGTGTTATTATGACAATTTTGTAATCTACAACTTCTGTAAGGACAATGGTGTGGTCTTGCTGTTAATACCACCACACCCGTCTCATAGGCTACAACTTTTGAACATTATGTTCTATCACCCTCTGAAAACTGTGTTTATAAGTGTGAAATCTTCACGCGGGAAAACGAGATTCATAGTTTCAGATGTCACTACTATATTTAAAAAAGCTTAAATTACATCCAGGAAGCAAACAAGGAAAAAATTAAATGGTTTCAAAACAACAGGATCTAACCACTTAATACAGGACTTTTAGTGAGGAAGTGTTTTTGGTTGCAGATGTAGAGCTATTTATGAAATGTAGGAGGGCAAAACTAAAGAATTACAACCGGCATTGGAAGAAATTATCCCAACCTCAACTGCAGTTAATAAAAACGAGACGATTTCTATATTTCTGTTGCAGAGATGTCACCAACCTACTGCTAACACTTACCAACATTTTTGGTTGAAATTAAAAGCAAAAATTTAAATAAATGAATGTTTTAACATTTTTACTATTAAATGTGTTAAAACTATTATTTTTAACACTTTTGTTTTTACATGGGTTTTACATATGGGGTAATAGCGAACACTATGTATGTTACTACCACGGATGGTAGGGTAATGCCGAACATGGTAGTTTATTTATAAACTATTTTTTCTATGTCAAGATGTAATTTTAAAATATTGTTACTAAGGGGATTAAAAAGACAAAATATTATATTTTATGTAGCGTGAGTTATTTTTGTCATAAGTTTTCATGACTTTGTGTAATTCGACACCAAACCTTAAGTGATCGCCATTTCCCCGGTCTTCCCTAACCGCAAAAAAAACTACTGTGACGCACGAACAAACAGACATGACGAGACTATAAGTGTTCCATTAAGGAATCAAACAAAACAAAAATCAAATATTTGCCTTCACCACTTGTCAAAACCATTTTACACGTATCTATGTTCCAAATTAGGTAGCATTAAGGAGTTCCATTGAAAATTACTGAGAGATTTTAACGATGGGTGTGGACGAAGCACACCTAACCAAACGCTTAATGACGATTGTGTGTTTTGGTAAGTATGTTTTAACTGTCGAGACAGATAGGCGAGAGTTCTGTAACGCGTTTTGATCGAACACCTCGCGTATCGCGCTAAAAGCACAATCCATTTATATCGTATCCTATTAAGTCGTTAAGAATGTTATACTGAAAGTTTGTCGTGAGGCTTATACTCGTCAGCTAAGTGAATTGACCAATCTTCTCGCAGCTTCTTAAAATAAGCTTACAGTAGGAACTATACTTAGAGATACTCTCACTAATAATTATTTAAAGAGAGTCTTGATTTAAACTGCACGATCACTTGGTACTATTAAGACTTGTTCGAATTAATAAATCTAATATTACGCTTTATTTAGAGTGTGATTCAGGAATAAACTGAGAAACTTTGAAGGCGTGTTCTACTAGTGAAAATAAAGAAAAAATTGCATGTTAACATAGGTTCGGATGTGCTTCGTTTTCCAGTTACCCACCATTTTTGTTTTTTACAAAATACGTAATGTAGGTTGTCCCTAAAAATACAGGGTGTCCCTAAAAACCGTAGCGGGCTGTACAGGATCGGAGTGTATTCATTGAAATAAATAAAAAATGTTCAGTAAAATATTTTCGAATTCGGCTTAGTTTAATCGTTTAGTCGCAATCCGCCATTTTGTTTTTTTACAAAAACTCACTGTAACTCCAGAAATAGATGAGATATCGAGTTCAAATTTTGAATAAGCATTTTGCATGTTAAGTACAACAGAACTGTGTCAAACACAAAGAATTTATTTTATAATTTTCAAAATGACGGTCGTTACAAATTTTTAAGGTGAAATATCTTAAAGACCGTTAACTTTAAAAAATTTTTTAACGAAAGATAAAATATTTTTTTCGTTTCTGTAGGTCAAAGGATAACCGAGTTTTCGACAAAAAACTAAAAACGTAATTTCTCGGTCATTGTCTACAACAACCACCATTTTTTTTTCAATGTTACTAGTTTTAATAAATAAGATAAAATCCATTGCTCTGAAAAGCAATAAAAATTAAAATGTGGCTCTTAACCATTTCAAAATGGTGACTTTCAAAAAAGGGGCGGAGTAATTCTTATATTTGTATAAAAGACTTTATTGGTTTGTTTGAAATTGTGAACGGTACTCATCAATGTCAAGACCAAGTTTTACAAAAATAATAAATTTTAACATCACTTTATACGCTGCAATAACGTAAAAAAATCGTATCAAATGCTAAAACTGTATCAAAATAGCAACAAAAGTAACTGCACCAACTGAAGTTTTGTATTTTCAGCACCAATGTTCTATTTAGTGGAATCGGTTGACAAATAAAGTGGGCCCACTAGGCCTAACTATCTCTATTTACACTTTCTTCAACACGAGTTAAACAATTACACGGAAGATGTGCCCCTAGGCCTAGTTGCCACGGAATGGTGAAGGTCCTGAGTTCGAATCCCCGGTCTTGGTCCATGTTTTTTACTTGTAATTTAGATTAATATATGTATCAGTTTTTTTAGCTAAAAGTTAAAAGTCGAAAGAACAACAAGGCTGCTGTGGGAGAATCTAGCGTGTTTTGAAAATATCAATATTAAAATTTTCGAATGATCAGTACTTGAAACAATACCTAAGTATTGGTAGATTGTTGTGAATCTATGTTTAGTTTAAAAAATGTAGAAATTTAACTTATAAATTGAATAATCGTAAATTAAAAAATCCCCGACACATCAACTAGAAAAGAGCTGATGATCTTCAAACGACTCAACAGATTTGCTTGAATCATAGCTAACAACCACTCTCCATTAAGTCACTTATGAAACGGGAAAAAAATTTAATAAAAATCGGTTCAACCGTTTGGGAGCTACGATGTCACAGACAGATCCACAGACACACACGTTAAACTTACAACACCTCTATTTTTGCGTTAAAAATTATTAAACTATTAAAATTATTAAAGGAAGAAGGTTTACAGAGCAGACGTTTCAATGTATATTATTTTTTCATTAAAAAATTAATGATTATTCCTCTAAAAGGGGCGATATCTTATTTTTTACTGTAGGACCGAGTACAATAGTTAGTAACTTACAAAAAAAACGGAACTCTGTAAAAAAAAGTAAATGTGTGCGGTCGTGGGACCCCCGTCAGGAACGAAGTTCATTATGCCTTTTCTTCACTTCTTTTGCCAACGTAAACGGCAACGTACAGACATAATTTTAATCTTTCAATTGCCGTTTATTATTAGTTTGTTTTTTGTACAAATATTTACTAATACGTAAATAGTTCCATACGTTTAATGCTATAAAGACGTAGAATTAATTATAACATCAAAGCTAAGATGGTAAACACAGTTAAATGTCCATTCATTGTAAATACATTCAACAAGCATAAAATGTTGGTTCATCAGTCTAGGCCTGACCTAAAATTACTGTGCGTATGTTTAATTTGTTTTACCTGTCTTAACGGAAACATACATACAATAATTTTAGGTTGGGCCTAGACTTAAAATTTCTTTCTAGGTCTAACCTAAAATTATTGTATGTACGTTGCCGTTAAGGCAGGTAAAATAAATTAAATATACACACAATAATTTTAGGTTAGGCCTAGACTGATGAACGAACATTTTATGTTTATTGAATGTATTTCAGCGTTTGACGATAATATCTGAACTACGCCGGACGGAACCGATCGTTTGTTAATTTAAATTGATGAACCAAAACACTTGTTTCTTGAATAAATACATCTACATTCATTGCCATAGCAACCAATTTGGTAACGCTTTTTCGTTACTCGTATTTTATATTTGTCATTGCCATAGCAACCAATTAATAACGCTTTTTCGTTACGCATTACATTTTCCATTTGTTAACTCCTACCGCAAACCGCGTTAAGGAACTTCGTTCCAAAACACATACACAAAACGTTTCATTAAAACTCCGCCAAGTACATAAAGTCCTCCTTAGAACTTAATCTTTATTTCCCGACTTCGGACAATAAAACCTTCTTAATCCAAAATTCATCCGAGGGAAGAACAATCTAGGATTAAATCTAAATTAAATCGTTGTAATTTGAAGAAAAAAAAACTAGTGCGAAACGATGATTGGACCCCGAGACGCGGCGAGCAGTAAATCAACGATATTAACATAAGAAGGGCTCCGGTTCCACCCACTGCAATCCGCTTTTAAGACATCGTCACACTTTCATTTCTACATCCCCCCCAAACCCTTCTGTTAATGTTGTGGAAACCCACCACAAGTCGCTTCATTATACTGTTCCCCTTTTCTAAAGAATTCTTTAACGTTATGTCGTGTTTTATCTACATCGGGCAGATTTGACAAGTACCAACATTATCCGGGGATGTACTAGCGCGCTGTTATGTATTCAACGGTTTAATGTTATCTCTGTTTATTTTCTCAGTATGTACCGAAGAGAAAGCTGCTGTTTTTAGTCCGTGCTTAACAAGGTTTGCAAGAAATATTGCATTAAAGGGCGAACTTTGTTGCGCTGAGACGTGGCTGTGTGGTATTAGCGGAACTTTATTTACGGAATTAATTGCGTTTAGTCAGTCATTTTGAAATTGAAAATAAATAACCCACGTGGTTCTGTTTAGACTGGACCCATTATTGCAGTGACTCTTATGGTGATACCTAAGGTCGGGAGTAGTCATTCGCACGTTATGGTCCCCAGGAAACGTTTTGGGGTGTAATTAAAAATTGTATATATGTGTTCGCACACTAAAGTCCGGTTTGGTCCAAATTTGGTAAACAAATTGGTTTTCGAATGAGTTCGTAAGCAAAAAAAAATCCAACAACTCGAAGCACTTTTTAAAGTGTAAATAGAAGTTTATAGCCGCACCACGTCCAAAAATTTCTATACATGTTTGTACAGCAGAGTATATAGTTTTCTTGATGGTGAGGGCGAATCGGATTTTACCATCACGCGTTTCACCATGCATTTGTGAAACGCTCCTAATATGAAATGCTTCTAATGTGAAACGCTCCTAATGTGAAACGCTCCTAATGTGAAACGCTCCTAATGTCAAACGCTCCTAATGTCAAACGCTCCTAATGTCAAACGCTTCTAATGTCAAACGCTCCTAATGTGAAACTCTCCTAATGTGAAACTCTCCTAATGTGAAACGCTCCTAATGTCAAACGCTCCTAATGTCAAACGTTTCTAATGTCAAACGCTCCTAATGTGAAACTCTCCTAATGTGAAACTCTCCTAATGTGAAACGCTTCTAATGTCAAACGCCTCTAATGACAAACGCCCCTAATGTCAAACGCTCCTAATGTCAAACGCACCTAATGCCAAAAGCTCATATAATTTCAAACGCTCCTAATGTCAAACGCTCCTAATGTGAAACGCTCCTAATGTAAACCGCTCATAAATTCAAATGCTCCTAATGAGAAACGCTCCTAATGTCAAACGCTCCTAATGTGAAACGCTCGTAATGTCAAACGCTTCTAATGTCAAACACTTCTAATGTGAAACTCTCCTAATGTCAAACGCTCCTAATGTCAAACGCCTCTAATGTCAAACGCCCCTAATGTCAACGCTCCTAATGTCAAACGTTCCTAATGTCAAACGCTCCTAATGTGAAACGCTCATATAATTTCAAACGCTCTTAATGTGAAACGCTCCTAATTTCAAACGCTCCTAATGAGAAACGCTCATAAATTCAAACGCTCATAATGAGAAACGCTCCTAATATCAAACGCTCCTAATGTCAAACGCTCCTAATTTCAAACGCTCCTAATGTCAAACGCTAGTAATGTCAAACGCACCTAACGTCAAACGCTCCTAATGTGAAACGCTCATAATTTCAAACGCTCCTAATGTAAAACGCTCCTAAAGTGAAACGCTCTTAATGTGAAACGCTCCTGAAGTGAAACGCTCTTTTCTATCTGTTTGAAAACAATTTGGTCTTGACAAGATTCGAACCAGCAGAGTCCATCACCATAGACTAGCGCCTTAGCCGTTTAGGCCAAAATCGCATTGCTAATTTAGTACATTTGAGTTGGGTATATAAGTGTTACAGATTGTCCTACATCGTAGGCTTAATCTGTTAATGTTAATATAATGTACACTTCAATTAGTAATACCTCTGAAATGGACATCGCGCTTCCTCATTTCGTAAGTTGTGTTAATTAATAAAAAGTTTACAATTCTCCCGTGTGGTCTTAAGCACACAATTCGATTTTTTTGATCGGAAGTAAATTTTGTTTAGATTCTTCGTGCTAGAATGCAATTTTGTTGGGGGATTTATGTACACATATAAAGATGGGAGATTATTTATATACGACCTTATAGCTCGTCTGGCTTCCAGCGAATCAGTCCGAAAGCCTAAGCCGCAAGGTCGATTTGCAAACTCGCAAAGCGCAGTCGATAATCCGAGGTCGAACGAAGCAGCGCGTGAGCCTGGGTTGGAGGCTGAGACGCAAACAAATTCTACTTACATATTTCGTACAATAAATTTGGCAAATTTAGAATCAGTTTATTATTCCCCACAAGCAACCGGTATTTTAGGTTAGATTAACAAACTAAAACCAACGAAAACTGCTTACAGTATACAATTCGATTCAAACATCTGTTGTTACATATTGTAAATACAACCAGGTGATTTGGATCAAAAACTTTATATAATCGTAGGTTAGGCATACAATGAACTGAAACTCATTTATTTGGAACCGATTTGGCAAATTTAGAATCAGGAACAGCATCCTCAGACTAGGAATGTGTCTGGCCTAAGGGGTGTTTCATCCTTTCTATTTCTCCCCAAACCTGCCTTGGTGGTAAAACGAATTCCATGAAAATTAGGTTCACAAATTACATTTAACTAAGAAAGTTACAATTCTATATCAGACTGCGACTAAATTTCTTATACTTTTAGCTACTCCTCTAAAGCCGCGGTCACACTAGGCTGTTTAGCAGCCGCTACTAACTAGCCGCTGGTAATATCGCCAGCAGGCAGCGGAGAAGAAAGGGTTCACATTAGAATATGCAAAACTGGCTAAGTAGCCGCTAGTACAGTTGCTACCGCACATTTTTTCTTGGATTGTTTCACTTTGTACAGTTCACTTCTATAAGTATCACGTATTTTTTTTTTATTTTCAATGGGAACAAACCTATTTTTAGTCCTCGTTGCTGAAGTTCTTGTGCAGTCTGCAGAATAAGCGTAATTTTGGCACACACAAGGATAATTTTGGAATAATTCTAAAAATGTTATAATGTCTTTGCCCGACCAGTTGTTTGTGTCAACCATATTCACGAAATGAAATATTCTAAAAAATATAAAGCAATATACAACACTATTTAAAACCAACACACGTCTTATTTCACCAGGTGCTAGTGAGCTGCTAGGGGTTCACATTGGCTGCCTGCGCCAGCGAGGAGGTCACGTGACTGCTAGCGGATGGTAGGCAGCGTTAAAAAGTTAAACTTGTTTGACTTCTGTTTTCGGCTAGTAAATACTAGAACGCTGGCATTATCCAGCCGCTGGTTCTGGGTCAGACTACGCTGCTTGCTGGCAATATTACCAGCGGCTAGTTAGTAGCGGCTGCTAAACAGCCTAGTGAGACCGCGGCTTTAGACACACTCCAAGATTGAGGCTACTGTAATTATTCTTCACAAATAATTTTTTTTTAGATTAGGTAGAAGTAATCATTATTACAAGCCAAACATCCGGTGTTACACATTATTCCTTCAGCTAGTAATACCAAAAAAATGTGTTTGAAATGTTGATTACTGATTTTTTAAATATTGATGGTGAAATTACAACGAATGCCGCTATTCGAATTATTGGGGTTGGTCGTGTCAATTTCGATCCGTCTTACATTCGCTACGTATAGGTCACCGCTCCAAGCGTCATTTCCGTGAAAATACCAAAGTTTCTGATAAACTTGTGAGTTTGGCTGTATGGGTGAGCGAAGCGAGCAGGGGTGGAGTAATTCTTATATTTATATAAAAGACTTTATTAGTTTGTTTGAAATTGTGAACGGTACTCATCAATGTCGAGACCAAGTTTGATAAAAAATAATAAACTGTTTCCAATAACTCGTTAAAAATTGGTGACCAAGTATTTTAATCGAGAATTACTAAAAAACCGCAAACTTCTGTAAAAACTTTAAAAAGAAATGTTTGTGACCCGTTTAAATTCCTATCGAAATTACCGTCACAAATCGAACTATTTCTCAGAATTGTAGGCGTTATTATTGAATCGCATCAAACTAATGCACAATTTGCACATAGTGGATCCCGTTTTCCTGTTTGCCTGTCGCCCTTTGTTCGATAATTTTCCCAGCTATGCCAATTTATGTCAAACTAAACAAATTACTCTCGAAGTATTTCACAACAATTTACTGGTGTTGACTGATTCTAGTTAAAATGTTTTAATTGGCCGCCATTTTAAAACGGATTGTTGGAAGAGTTAATTATGTTTTCCAAACTAGATCTTTGCATCTGTTAGTACTGTCAAGTGTCAAACGTTTCAACTCAATCGGTTGAGCCGTTCCATAGATATACATTGTTTAGTAAATATAACAAAATGGAGGATAACTGATAAAACAACGAACAACGAGTCCGGGTCTTCAGACGGTCATGAACATTGGTTACTTGGTTTGCGGGGAAAAAAAGTAAAGCTGAAATTTAAAAAAGGTGCGGACTCTTAGTCCGCCGCAGACATAGATATGACATTTATTTAGCTCCGCACTGGTTAGTGAAAAGACCAAAGACCAAACTCTCTGAAAATTATAATCCTACTTATATATTGATAATTCCAAAGATTCTCCCACACTGCGGCCTATACTTTCTGGAGTTCCCAAGGTAGTGTCCTGGGTCCAGTATTGAATCTTGCCTTTAGTAACGACTTTCCAGATGTGACACTGTCCCTGTATTCTAATGATGCGTTCCTACACTGTGTAGTGCAAATACGGCATATGCAGCAAAGAACATGCATTCAACTGGATGTACTGTCCCTGTGGCTACAGAAATGGCGCGTCAAGATTATTGCGGACAAATCCGATTTCATCTTTTTTGGGGGAAAGACGCAGAAAGTCCCTCGTGTTGTAAAACTTGACGGGGTGGCTATCCCTTGGAAGCCTACTGCCAAGTACCTTGTCAACACTGGACAGCAGACTTAGCTTTGTGCGACACGTGCTAAACAAGGTCAACGAAGGAAAGCGAATCCAGAGCTGCTTCTCACCCTTGTTGGCATGGCGTAGCCCCTCGCCTGTCACAATTTCTAATAGTACGATCCGTGTCGACGTACGCGTCCACGGCTTGGTCGGCGCTTGCCAACAAACCCAAAAAGAAGAAGAAACTGAAAAGACTTCAAACAGCTGTTGTTCGCAGACTCACTCGCCAGCCATGGTATGTGAGGAACTCCACCATTCTAGGGTCAGCTGATCCCTACCTTAGATGTTTTTGCTAAAAGAAGACCCTTAAATTGTTTCAGGATGCTCGTGACTCGGGTTATGTACACGAGACATCCCTGAAGACGGTATGCCTCGGCCTGCCGCCGTCTTGGAGGATCCACCGTAGACCCAATGCACCAGCGCTTCTCCTATCAGAAGACTCCATCACGTATGCTATCAATGTTTATTCTGTTTCAGTGAGTGTATCTGGTTTGAAGCCATTAGGGAGTTATCTAGACGCTGCTACCGCTCTCCCCAGTCCATGTCCGTAGGGGAGGGGGAGGATGTTTTAGTTTCTAGTGCTTCTCACTAGAGGTGAGTCCCACAGTACCTCTCGGAAGTGGATGTATTTCTTCCTACTGAACAAAATTGACTTAGCAGATTTGTTAGGTTAGGTCCGGTCAACACCAGATTCAAGTGTAAAGAGGCACTAAGAGTCCAACTATCAATCAGAAAAGTGCCTCATTTACGAAATATTAAAGTGATCGATAGAAGAATCGTTTCCGAACAAACAAGGAAGGCCGTTCGTTCACGGGGCGAGAGGGACTCGAACTCAAAGAAATTCCCAATCCACTCGACTTCCCATTAAAGTGAATGGGGATCCCACAACGAGGCATTTTGCTGTCGAAGCTAGAGAGACTCGATCTCAAAGCGAAAGAGACTGGAACTGTAGGAACTGTTGAGAACGGGAAACATTGATAATGTCGCTTGAAGCGATGAGATGTGTCTTGTTGACCATGGAGGGTTTTAATGTGAAATTTGTGGGAGAAGTTGAAAACCTCCTGTAGTTACCCAAGAATATCATTTCATTACATTGTTTCTTTAATATAATTATTAAACTTTATTATAGAAAATCCGATCAAATTTAAAACCATTTGCTATTTAATTTAGAGGTTATCTAGTCTCATCTTTTCCTTATTTTCTTTGTGCCAATTAAAAGAAAATGTATAACAGTAGAAAGTTATAAATCTTGGATATTCTTTAAAAACAAAAATTTTGCAAAACCCTTTTGCATTTTTTCCAAACAAAAAAAAAAAAAAAAAAACAGCCGAAATGATAGTTCCGTTGGATACATCCGTATTCTTTGATTTGTATGTGTCCTTCTTTAACTTCTTTTCATCCTTCAGACGGTACCAATAAAACATAAATCTTCCTCTTCATAATTTGATAATTTTAAAAACTTTTGAATAAGAAAGTTTTGTACCTTCTTGGTTGAAGACTGCAAACTAAATTGACTGCGAGAAAAATCGCCATGTGAGCTGAGGAAATATGGCATAAGACGCACGACGCTCGTACCACTTTGAGATAGTGTCTCTCTCGCCCCATGAGCGAAGGACCTAATACGTATGTTTATAGTAAATTTTTTTAATTGTAATATATGTAACCACCCCGTGGGTTATCTCCGAGAATTAGAGAAATACACTGAAATAACCAAATCGATTACAAATTTATTTTAAAACCATCTTGAACTACAAAACTGTTATACAGTCACAAAGAACGCGGAACTTTCTGACACCATTTCAACACGTGTGCCGACCATTTCAAATACAATATATCACGAAGACAGTTATTGGCCCAAGCGTGGAATAAAATCACGGTCGTAATTTTTAAGTCAAATCCACGACAACGCGGAGAAGAAAGGTCCCCGGTCGCCATTTTAACTGCTAACTTAACTTCACGGGAAGCTTCGCACCATGAATCCGATAAAACTATTTTGCATACCTCTTCCTACAGTATAACCTTCAAGAATAAAGAACTGCGATAAAGTGTAGAATAAAGTGAATTACTTACTGAACTGGAGTATAGAGTGTGCTGCTAGTCTAACTCACCTGAAACACAAAGTTTATTGTTAACTCAGTGAATTGCTTACTAAGGTAAACATATATAAACGTATTTTAAACTTTTTTTGTATTAACTTATTTATCATTATAAACAGAGTTTAATCAAATAAACGTTACATATCTTACAATCCTTAGGATCGACTAAAGACTTATTTCTCTAATAAAATCACATTTTCAGGGTTTGCATTTACAATATGGACTCCTAATTTTTATACATTAGCTCTAGTTGTAATCTATATATATACAAATCCAAATACCACTCACTGACTCATCACGAAATCTCAAAAACCAAAGAACGGATTGGAATGAAATTTGGTATGTAGCTTCCTCTAGGGCCATAAATACTCACTAAGAAAGGGTTTCAAAAGTTCGAAATGTTAGGAGGGGTTTTGGGGGTTCGAAGTTACTAAATCACGATTTCTCAAAAAACTACCGAACGGATTGGAATGCAATTTAGTATGTAGCTTCCTCTAGGACCACACGTGCTCAATAAGAAACGGTTAAAAAATCAACTTTTTTTGAGGGGGTGGGGGGGGGGGGGTAAAAATGACCATCATTTGTCGCATTTATTTCACCAAAATTATGCAATAGCGAATTATGCATTATGCAGTACTTAACAGGATTGAAAAAAATATTTACATGGGATTACTGGCAAAAAGCAAAAACCACAAAATGAAAGGATTTTTCTTCAACTCACTACCGTTCAACCGGTGGGTGGACCGGTGCACGGTTGCCTCGGCTTTTTCCGGATGGCCTCGGGCTGCTCCGTATAGCACATCGCGTTACGACTGCGTTCTCGCAAAAGTTTATTAACGAAAAAATTAACCCTCTGATAAGGGGGGGGGGGGGAGTTGGCTCTGAGAACCAGAAATTTTCGGAAAACACCAATTTATGACTAAAACTAAAAAGTAAAAATAAAATAAATGAAAAAAAATTAAAACATGCTTTCCTATCCATGAATAACATAAATAGACTCGAACTAGAACATAAAAAATAACCCACAGATAAAAGTAAATCTTCCTCAGCGAATCTGATATTGTAATGAGACTTGATAGCGTGCAACCTTTTTATTTTTCACGAAATAAACTCGCCCAAAAAGCATGGGGCGTACTCTTGCGAAGTTCCGAAAACATCACGCCTCATGCTTTTGGGTGTGTTTATTTTGTGAAAAGTAAAAATATTACAAGCTATCAAGTCTCATTACAATATCAGATTCGCTGAGGAAGAATTAATTTTATCTGTGGGTTATTTTTATTTTTTAGTTCGAGTCTATTTATGTTATTCATGGATAGGAAAGCATGTTTTAAAACAATGTTTTTCATTTATTTTATTTAAATATTATCTTTCCATTAAGTATGTTTCATTTTATAACAAATCTGATTTGTTTGAAAGAACAGAATCTTTTCACAAATTAGGATGGTATCAAAAAGTTCCAATTATGTCATTATCTTTCTATTATTCTAGGAATGGAGCTCATTATAGTTACTAGCCTACAAGTGTATTTCAATAAAAGTGTATTGGCTACCGAGTGTTTCACATTATGTACTGGCGAATCGTTTAATTCCTTTAGTATAACAGCGGAACTAAACAAACTTTGTGTTTAATGTGATCTATTTGTGTCCGTGACTAATGTATAATTGTTCTGCGTTTATGTTATTAACTGTTCTGAAATGTGCGTGGTAGCTCTAAACCAATAAAAACCGGCCACAATTCAGTGCGAATGATACAAAACAGAGAAACTGAGAACAAGTAGCAGACAGCCAAAACTGTCCACCATGATGTTGTGGAGAATCGGTAATCTTAGTTATAGCCTACCGAAAAGACACGATTACAAAATAATCGTTAGTTAAATAATCGTCAACGACTAATTCGATTATAGAGATCGATTGTACCGGCACTACGCTAGATGGTGTTGCTGTTGTCCGTCAATCACTTTGAGTTTAGAGTTCAAGAATATGTAATTCCCCGTAACTATATTCTGAGAAGTGGCAAAGCATATCTCGACAATGGTGAATGCACTCGAAATCTCTACACCTGCAGTTTTTACTATCACGATATCGCGACACACTGCAAGGCTTCTCGTTTACGCACGGCCAATTCAACAATTGTTCTTTTATTACGTGCTTTGACATTTGTTTACTTACAGACAGGTTTTTACATAACCAAGGATGTACATAAAGGTAGTGATGGGAACAATCGGATGAAAACAAACGATTCATTCGGTTGACGCCGTACAACCGATTCATTCGGTTGCTATTGTCCCAGTCGGTTGGATGAATCATCCGTTCTATTTGCCCCACCACTCCACCCATCCAGTCAGCCATTTGAGTTAATCATCTGTTTACGTCTTAGCAACTCTCTTATTGTATAATTCACCCGTCACCTGTTTCACTCATCTCCCAATTCTCCCTTCTTTGCCTAATTTCTATGTACCTAACTACAGACTTTTCCTCGCAAAGTTTTAATAACTATATTCATATTTTGTACAAAATTTGGTACTGTTGTTGAGCGTGATATTTTTGTGAGTTTAATTAATATACCGAATTAAATCTGTTTTAAATTCGTGTATGTTTTTTTGTGATTTGTATTTACACTTGTGAAAGTGCTCTTTTGTTTTCTGATGTGATTTTTTAAATTTAAATTTGTTTTTGTTAAATTTTTGTCATTTAAATTGTATGATTTTATATTATTCAGACTTAGCTATAAATTAACCAAAAATAATTGAAAAGTTTAAAATTTTATATCTGAACTGCTTTAATAGATTTTCTGTTCATTTTAAAAGGCTTTCATTTCATTCAGATTTGTAAAGTACTCTTTTGTTTTCCGTTATGATTTTCTTTGAATAGTTATGAGTCATTTTTTTATTAAATTTTTTTATTTAGTTGTTTTCATTTAAATTGTATTATTTTATATTATTTAGATTTAGGTCTTAATTAACACAAAATAATTGTGAAGTTTAAAACGTTACCAATAAAACAATTTTTATGATTGTAATAATTTACTGAAAAAATGAATCAAGCGTTTAGTAACTTTATCCATTAATCCATTATAAGAATGATCACCCTATGAATGTTTTCATTTATTATAAATCAGTAGGATGAAACAATTCAGTTAGCTGAGTAATAAGAAACCATTGAAACCATCCAGATGATTCATCTGGATGAAAAAAACCGAATTGGTAAAAAAACAACCGGATGATTCATCGGTTGGAAAAACTAGTCGGTTGTCCCATCACTACATAAAGGTCGTAAATCGTAACAGACTGCTTCGTTTACGATTATCTCGATAGAATATTTTGATGAGTAATATACGACTGCTAAAATTGCGACGTCTTTTGTACTAGGTGATGCTGGAATAATTGTATACAGGCAACCTAAAACGTAATCTTGTCTGCACTAATATTAAAAATAGGTAACGTTTGTTTGTATGTAGGGGGTAATCTCTGGAACTTCTGAACCGATTGAAAAAAATCTTTTCACTAACGAAAAGCTACACTATCCCTGATCGAGTAACAAAGGATCGAATTCATTTTGAGAAAAACATTTTTAGCGAATTTCCATTATTTCAGTGACTCGTTTTTCAATGAGCACCGATCATGGTCCCCAGAACACGTTTTAGGGTTATACAAAAAATTGTAGCCTATACATATGTGTTCGCACTCTGACGGCCGCATTTTACGCCCGATTTGGTCCAAATGTGGTACGCACGTTGGTTTTCTAAGTGGCTTGGACGAGTTCGTTAAGGAATTTTCACACCGCGGTCACAGTATGTCACGTGACGTCACGTGACAGACGTGCAATTCACACCGCCACAGACGTCTGTTAGGTATTGGGACTTCGTTTCAGCTCTGTCAAGTCAGTTCAGTTGCTGTCTACGGTTGAAACAGGTAAAAACATAACATTATGTCCAAGGTAAGTTTACTACTGCTCTATAAAATTTCATTTTTTTAAATCTTAATGAAGGTGGTTTATAATTTTGTTAAAAAACCATTTGGCATATAAAAGCAAATATTGATTTGCTTTGAAAATTAGTTAGCAGCTAATTTCTTTAAATTCTGTTTATGACAAAACAAAATTACTTTTTTTTTTGTGTGAAGTAGTAAACTAACGGTTAATGGTAGTGGCGGCCGATTTCGATTTCTCCTGTAATGACCGAAAGTTCATTGTCTTCCTAGGAGCATCATCCAAAACTAATACTCTACGAAATATTGACAGTTTTAACATTTTGAAAAACAAAATGTGCTCTTTCCTATGCTTTGTCCTTTAAATGGCTGTCTCCGTATTCCTCCAAATCTACATTCCACAGCACTGGACGGGTTCTGACAACTGCATAACAAATAACGAAAAAAACTAGCAATACAGCAACTTGTAAAGAGTTAACAAAACTGCGCGACAGAGTGTGGTAGCGGGCCAGTGCGCATGTGCGAGGCCACAGACGTCGACAGATGTTTGAAAAGATCGCAATCGGCAATCGGAGCGATCCCGCAGATTCGTCTGTCGACGTTTGTAGAGTCTGTGGGGCTCTGCGAGGTCGGTTTGAATTGCACCATTTGAAACTATGGAAACAGATGTTTTGTAAAATCTGTCAAAAACCGGGAGCACTATTTTATCTGAAGTAACGAATTTTTTATATTTTCGTACTACAATGAAACATTTTTGAGGTTTTATGAAAACAATAGATATAAGAGATTATTCTGCACATTTTGTTTTTTTACACGATTTTGTAGCTCGTCTGATTCTCCTACAATCGATCAAAACGTAAACTGTAAGAGTACTTGGTTCAAATCCACAAATTTGATTTTACTGTGGGGCAACTTGTCGTGTTACGATGCAAACTCGCGAATCAAAGCAATTCAAAATCCTAGGCCACAAGGTCGAGGTGCAAACTCACAAAGCGAGCGCAACGAAGCAGAGCGTGAGCCGAGGTGCAAACAAATTCTACTTACTTATTTCGTACACGGAGGCAGCTATTCAGCGTCAATTTGCCAAATAGTTGAAACCCTAAAAATTATAAACTTAATTTTGGAAATTCGCCCAACTCACGTCAGCGGTTTAGTTGAGGGGCCAATAAAATTATACCACCGCTGGGTTTTAAGCGGAACAAATCAAACGCGTTTGCTTTTAATTATACTATAAAAGAAAATGTACATAGGCATATATACTTTCACCCCATTACATTGTCACAAGATAACCGTCCCTGCTATGAAAGACCTTTTCATTGTGTTAAAAATGCTGCGGTGTTGACGCAATATTTGTTCACTAAAATACAGCAGACACAACTACACAGGGCGGTTCTGTAGTGAGCGGCGTTAACTCTGGAGGTGATCATATGAATGGGTCAAGATAAAAAAAAACTTCCTATAAACATTTCTCCTGGAACGTTGTCTCTAGTTCTGTTACGTTTATTAAATAATGAATATCTCTAGAACAGCTTAACCGATTCAATTGAAATTGTGCACGTTACTCGTCAACGTAAAGAGCTAGTTAAAAAAAATCAATCTGTTCCAATAATCCTTTTCAAAATGGCGCCCAAAAGGACATCTAAATGAAAATAACTAAAAAAAACAGTAGTTATTTTACACGAAAGCCCAGATTTAATGGTTGTAGCCCATTTCATTCCCAACATAATGGTATAATTGTAAACATGGGAACATTAAATAGTATCCAATAGGTTCAACATCAATAGGGAAAAGCGTAGACAATAATAAATTTTCAAGACCGATTGTTAAGTTGAACCCTGCTTTACTGTCGTTATTGTCGACAACATTTATTATAATGAGTCCGTTTTTCCTTAGTGGCCATCCCCCAGTCTATGGAAAAAGTAGAACAATTTTTGTATGGCACTGTGCGCTTCACAGTTCCAGCGGCTGTTATGCGCATGCGAATACAGGAAGCTGCACGCGAGGCTGCGAGTGAGAGAACACTGTCGCTCCCGCAGTTGCCTTTACAATCAGTCCTTCAGTTGGAAAGCACAAGAGTGGACGGTCCCACACTGTGACACTAAATTGTATTAAGTGTTCTAAACGTACGTTTCATTTATTTGTTAAATGCGTTTTTATAAACAATGATTTTAATCAGTGTAATGTGAGAAATGTTTTAAGTTCTGATGATGCCTGATAAATAGGTGAAACAGTGTCAGATATTGACAATTTTAAAGACTGCTAAGGCAAGTAACATATTTAATATATTACATATTAATAGCAATCGCGTATGGCTATCCATACATTAATGAATTTAAATTTTTGTAAATAACTGGCCAAACACCTACATAGGCCTACTATTCGATGGTCTGCAGCTTTTATTTTATAGTCTGCTTTGGTATTTACAAAAAGCGTTTTTATGTTTACAGAACCAAGTAGATACATATATTAAACCGTTTAAGTCATAAATCATACACAAAAGACTATACTGCAACGGTTTAAGAATATCTCGACAGAATCTTTTCACTAGTAACACATGCTTTATGACTGCAGAGAAGTTGGTCATGTCTACGAGTTTATAGCCGACTCGTATTATTACTGTAATCCTGAACCGTGACCTTGTTGTTTACAAAATACCAGATATTTTTCGGGAAAGTATCCGTAGTTTTTTTACTTAAATCGTTGCATTTGAACGTAATTGTTAATGTATTATTTTCTTCTTCTTTAATTGTTTTATGCTAAATATTCATTAATCACCAAGAACTACTCCACCTAGTATTAGGCTACAGAAGATGGAGTTTCTCCGAAACGCGCTGACGAACATAATGTATATTTTATAAGGTATATATTTATAAGATATATTCATTCATGAGGTATATTTTATAACAACTGTTATAAAATATACGAAATAATTTGTTTTGGACATTTAAACGAATAAATTGAACAAATTATTAAATTTATGTATTAAGATTTTCATTGTTTAGGTATTTATTTGACACTAGGAGAGATCCCTGCGTGCTCCGCACACCAACCCCGTTGTAACCTTCTATAGTCCTACACATATGTGTTGTTTTCTTTAAAATAAAGGCGTAAGATTAATAATAACCTTACAGTTTAGATGGTAAATAATGTTAAATGTCCAAAACAAATGATTTCGTATATTTTATAACAGTAGTTATAATAAAGGTAAGAACCAGCAAGCATCACGTATACACACAAAACATAACCCAAAAAGTTAGTATAGTGTGTGTAATTCTTATGTTCAACAAATATTGTTGGCATTATTTACAAAAACCTAATCTAAAAGTTAGAAATACAAAAATAATTGTTCCAAAGTTTGTAATCAGCTGTTATTGGAACTGTTAGAGCAAACAGCTGATTACTGTAACAACAATAAACATACTTAATTATTATTTAGTACTAGTAAGCCCCCGTGAAAAAAACACAGGCTGATTAATTAATACACATCAGAAATACATAATTTAAAAAACAAACTATTAAAAAACAACATTAAGGAATACTTATCTAGGCCTGCATAACTATGCTGACGGGGATTTTTAACTCGGTAAATGTATACAATAATAAGGATTATAAAACTGTAGGCCTACTTGTTAAACATTTTCATTTTATAACGTTATTATATTTAAAGAAAGATAAAAATACTATCATTTAATTGCTTTTTATTTCAAATTGATAGATCAAATGATTTAGAACTTATTAATATTATAGTAAAGAAATTAATAATCGAATATGTTTATATGTCGTACGAAGATGTGCGAATGTTTTCGAAGTAAAACGAATATATCTCTTCTTTAAATTTGTATAAAGAAATAAATTGATGATAAAAGTGTGTGTTTATATTAATTGTATAACATGAAAGCAAATCTTATAACGTATTATAGCCATCGACCACATAAGACCAATTTTGGTCTTATGTGGTCGATGATTATAGCCTACATTAGTTATTCAACTCATGTTTTAAGAAAATCAACTTCACAAGACTTATATTGATTGCAGTTGTAAACATAACCCCAAAAGTATAATCTTTGCTAGGTTTGTTTTAGTATTACTGATGATGGGTGAAATCAGCTGTTATATTATAATGTCACTCACGTACGTAAGTACGGACGTACACTCGCTGTTATAGGAGTTGATTATTGTGCTCCTATTGCCGTAAAATATTGAGTATAGTTTGTGTTATTTTTATGTCCAGCAGATGGCGCTTTTTTCCAAAAAGTATATAAAAACGTACATATATTGGAATGCAACTTTGTCTCAAAATTTCAAAGCAATCGGTGAACAACTTTCGGAGATTTAAGATTTTGAACAAACGAACATTTACATTTTTATTTATATAGATAGTATTAATCACCATACGTAGCCTACACAGTAAGTATAAACATGAGCGGCATTGTCCTGGCTGGCTGACATAGAACCAAAGTAGATCAAAAACTGCTTAAGATAAAAAGTACGAACATTAGAAGGTATATTCTTATGAGGTCGAAGGCGCACTCTAAGAAACGATTAGCGAAAGTATTATTTTAAAGCAATAAAATTGTGAAAAAATGGGCGTTCACTCCCAACCCTTTGTAGCACATCAAACAGCTGATGCGGATCAATAGCAACACGTGTTTCTTGAATGCATTTACATTCATTACCATAGCAACCAACTTTAGCAAATTTATAATCAGTTTATAATTCTTCACAACCAACATCTTGTTTAGCAAAATAAAAGCAAACAAAAATCAACGAAACAGGCCTACTGTACTATAGTTCAAACATCAGTTGTTACATATTATATTAAATTGTTGAACACTATTTTAGGTTAGGCCAACACATATTTCACACATATTTTTTTATACTGAACCAACACATATTTCCAGAAAGTATTTACCATAGCTACCTACTTGGTAATTTTAGAATCTATTTCTTTTTTTAACACGCTTTTATTAGCTTGGTATGTATCTATATATATATATATGTAACGAAATCTTTGAACGTGAGTTTCACCCCCTTCAAAACGTCTGATTGCTTTAAAACTTTGCACACTTATCAAGGACCGATGCCAATGTAATAGTTTAAATAGTTTGTCCCATTATCCTTGCCAGGACCCTCAGGATTAGCGATTTTTTACATCTGATATCCGGTAGTGGCTTTGTACCAAGCACCAGGGTGCGTGCTGACATCTTCACGGCTTAACTTTTTTTATTACCCGTTAGAAAACGGCGAACCACAGAACCGACTGACGATAATAGATAAGGCAGGCATTTGAGAGATCTGCCGTGGGCACTACGGTTGTACGATCAGCAAAAAGAAAATACGATTTACCACACAACTGTACTTGAGACATACATGACTTAATCATCAAGACAAGCATATCACTCGATTGGATCAACTAGGGCCTTAAATATTGTTTTTTTAATTAAGTAAGTAATAAAAAATAATAATAATTAACAGTCTAATAAAAAAAACGTAAGTTCTCCAATAAAAAATAAATTTGATTTCGATAATGTTCTAGCCAATTGGAGTTATAAGATTTCAGAAAATCTAAAGTTTTTAAACTTACAACGAACAAATCGATTAAAACTTCGGAATTAATTTATTTCAAGAGTAATTTTTACTCGAAAATTTAAAACTTTGTAATTTCATAAAAAAAGTAACAGAATTTTTTTAGTTCGGTTATCTACAAAAGGTTGTTTTTAGTTTTTTTAAACTATTATTTATTTAACAACGAACAGCGTTTTTAGGTTAGGTTTATATCGGTCTATTATATATAATAACCAACTATCATTTAACCAAAATCCTGGCCCTACTGGATCTAGAATACCGATCCTCAACCGCCTTACCCCAATCAAGTGCCTCTGTCCTAATCAATTGTAATTCCAATGAATATATCAAATTATACTACACTGTAATCTGTTTTCATTTGCTTCGCCGCGAGTAGCCTCGGGGGTTGGTGAGCGAAGCGAATTGGGAAGAGCCCCTACTAATAATTTAAAAGAACTCGTAAATCTAAACCACATTGGAATAATACAATTGTTTGTACATTCGTAATTATACGTAGCTATGGCAACCACAACTAACTACTATTGTAACCTCGCTTATAATAACAGTTATTAAAGTCAACAGCTGGTTATTGAAGACACTGAACATCTTCCATCAGCTGATTTATGTATTTAAAGTAGTCATTTTGATTGCTTTTGAAGCCTATTATTACACTTAACACATATTCGGAAAGAATTTCACTATTTTTTGCGAAGAATGCTCACTAAGGAATTTCTTTAACCCTAATGCATATGAAAACCAACTTTTATCAAATTCCTTAAAGTTGTTTTTGAAAAATAAACTACATATATAAACATTGCTCATTTGGTCTCACAAGATAACATGTCGTGTTGTATATTGTTAATACACAAAACCTTTTTCTTGTTCAATCACTTTTGTCTCCATATTGAAAAATGCAACTAAGACGGCAAAGCAAAACACCAGCAAACATTTCATGAAAATCGGAAAAAGTAATTTGAGTAAAACGTAATAAACAAACAAACCTACAAACATTTTCTTAATATGATACTAGGAGGCTCTCCAGTGGCGTAAATAAGGGGGGTGATCAGGGTGATCAATCACCCCCCAAAGGGGAGAGACTAATAATGATATTTAGAAAAAATACAAATTAAAAAAAAAAAAAAAATTAAAGTTTTAAAATACTGCTGTTTTATCATATACCGTTAACACTAAAACCGGCAACGTTAACAAAAATTGATTTTTTGGCGGTTGCAAACATTTTTTCAAAAATTCGCCAAAAATAGTAAATGAGCCCCAATCCAAAAGTACCGTAGCTTTTTTGTAGAGAAAGTTTCAAAAAATTTATATATGCCAGTTAAAAAATGAAAGATGTAAAATTTACAAAGTTATTAGCTCAATAAACAAAAAAAATGTTCAGTTACGAATAATATAAGGTTCAACTTTCTACAAGCCTTCATAACAAAGTAGTAAACATTTTTTGTAATTTTTTCATAAGTGTAAAAATGTTTCGTAATTTAGTTCTAAATAGAACTGTATAAAAACATTTATCCATTTCAAATTTCTTATTTTGAAAACGCCAGTTTTTATGTTTCTACTGCAAGACTGCTATCAAAACTATGTCAAGTTTGAAACGTAATTTAGGAATATGTACTTTGCCCAAAAATGAAATATTATTATAACAAAATGTAGAGAATAAATCAAAGAATTGAACTGTATACTTGTAAATTATCTTTTCATAAAAGTGTTTGACTAAGAATTATTTGAACAACAAAATTGAAAACAAATATAGAAAAATCCCATCGATATGCTATTCAACGCATGTTATAAAAATCCGTTAGGTTTGAATTTCAACAGTCGTATGAGAACGTCAAAACAAACCTTTCTAGCAAAACATATTTGGTTCAGACGAAATGTTAGTTTGAAGCATTCCCTATGCAGACATATCAAGTGTTATCATATCAAGTTGGGGGATCCCTCGGTAGTGTCTCCTTCCAGGTTAATCACCCCCCAAATTAAAATCCTATTTACGCCACTGAGGCTCTCTGCTCATTTCATCCACCAACTCCCGAGCGAATCAAATGCAAACAGATTATTGCATTCAGTTTCAACCAAAACTACTGCAAACAAGCGTGTCGGTTGATATTTTTGTTTCGGTAAATTAAATACTCAGACGTTTAAACTAAATGAAAGTTTTTATGTGTATAAAAGGCATTTATAACTTTAGAAGAGGTTCATTACAAATATTTACGTTTGCGAATAAGTTAGTAACAGGCGAACAAATTTTGATAATTTCGTTTTATTCGTATAAGAGTATGCCTAATAAGCACCAAATAATTTTTGATATTAAACCTATGGAAAAAATAAAATTTCAACTTTTAGAACCGCTAATCGTATTCAGGGACAGAATATATAATTACACTCATATTTTTATTGTATACAATCAGTATTGATATTTTCGCAGAAATTACGATTGATTAGGGCAGAAGCACTTGGATAGGGTTAGTAGCCTAGTTGGGTGGCGGTGACCTAGAACCTGCCGCTTGCGCAGTAGTGCCTGAAAAAGATGTTAAGCTACAATTTTTTTTAAGTTAGTTTTATTTTGTACTACAGGTTGTTATTTTATTTTATACTTTATTGTGTGAAGTTATGTTATTTTTCTTATTTTGTATGTGTTTGTATATATATCAGGAAATGAAATACATATCTAAAAAAAATATAGATTTACAAAATTTAATTTAATACACAACATTTTCAAGTGCAACAAAACACATAAAGTTTTCAAAGTTTTAATCAACTCCTATAAAAGCAAGTGTATGTACGTACATACGTACTTACATGCATAAGTACGTACGTGAGTAACATATAATATACCAGCTGATTTCACTGTAATACTTAAACAAAACCCAGTGTAGATAATACTTTGAGGTTATGTTTACAACTTCAATGATTGTAATTTCTCATGAAGTTTTTTTTTAATATGAGTTATAGAACTAATGTATGTTATAATACATTATAATATTTGATTTGAAGTTATAATCTGTATATAAATACAACCTTTTATCATCAAAATATTCGTTTATACAAAATTAAAAAAGAGATACCTATTCGTTTAACTTCGGAAACATTCGTACTTCTTCGTATAACATATAAACATATTCGATTATTAATTTCTTCACTATAATATTAATAACCTCTAAATGATTTGATCTATCGATATGAAACAAAAAGCAATTAAAATATAATATTTTTTTATCTTTCTTTAAATATATAATAACGTTTATAAATAAAACAATTTAACAAATAAGCGTACAGTTTCATAACCCTTATACAGTTAAACACATGTTAAAAATCTCCGTCAGCATGGTTAGGTAGGCCTAGATAAAGTGTGTTGTTTTTAAATAGTATTTTGTATTGCTCAATTATTTCTGATGTGTATCTAATTAATTCGCAGTGGTTTTTCACGTGGGCTTCCTAGTTGCATTATATAAGCAAATAAGACGTAGCCTATAGTTTAACTATATTACCATAATGAATGGTGAAAATGGTTGAGATTATGAAGACAACCTTCTCTGTTAAGGAAGACACGAAGTCAACGCCTAACTACAAACATGTTGGGTAATACACACATGCATTATACATACAACTCGAAAGCTTGTCTGCTAATATCCATATTACAGTAGTCGGTATATTGTACAGTAACTCGCAAAACATTCACGGGTAAGTCTACATAATAAGGTATGCGTCAAAATAAACAGCTGAAATTAAACAGCTGATGGTTTTTAGAACAGCTGATTGCATTGTTGATTGTTGCCGGGCCACATTGCTTTCATGTATTGTTTGAGGTCGGTGAACGGAAAATGTTTACCGTAAAACATTATTTTCGCTCATACGAAACCGGTCGTTCCATTGTTCCTAGTTTGATGCTAACTGCTGTAGAGTTTCAAGAACGATTTCACAAACAGCTTCCAAGTAATGCAATAATGGGTGTATAAACGTGAATATCGGATGAAAAGTTCGACTATTCTAGAAGAAGTTAAATACTTCTTTGCACATTTATCCAGAATAGTCAGTTGTGTTTGTTTTACTATAAAATATTTACACAATGACGTCACCGCAAGAAGCAATCTGTGTATTTGCTTGTATAAAACCAGCAGTCTTATTATAGTCGATTGATTGATTGCTGACATCATGCAGCTAATGTTTTTGGCAGTGTCGATTGGCCTGTTGACGTAAGAAAAAAAAGACTAACAAATGACACATAGCAGAACTACATTCGCACAATGCGTTACACGAATTCAATGATTTGCATTTAGGGCGAGGCGAAATTCCACGGATATATTTTGGGAGCTGATTTTAGAGCTGAAGATGAGTAGAAAAACTTCGTTTTACTTTCGTCAGCCATTTGGACATTTGAAAAGAGTAGGGATTTAGGAAGCAGTGGCTCAGTTAAAGGTGCCAGTTCAAACAGCAAGTTGCTTTGGTTACAAATAAAAACGAAGAACTAAAAGTAAGCCTAAGGCTCGGCTACGATAGAAAACGTGAGCGGCACGAACGGATGCAAGCGGCGAAGGGAGCTACGATACAAGCGGCATACAGTCAGCCGCTGGGCGTATCCCGCCAAGTTTTCCCCACACTGGTCAGTCAACGAGAAGTCGGATAAGGAGGTATGATGCCGGCGCAAATGCTGGTACTTGAGTCAACCGCTACTAACCTGACTAAAAACATCAGTACCCGGTACATCTCTGTTTAACACGTTCACTGCTAAGGACGCACATGTGAGCTTGAAACTGAACACTATGAGAAGCGGCCGACGCACAGTGCTTCGCACGCCAACACCCGTATTGGAAGTATTTTCAATACACAGTGCATTGCGTGCTTCGCACGCCAACTCCCATGTTGGGGGTATTTTCAATACACAGGGCTTTGCGTGCTTCGCACGCCAACCCCCGTATTGGGAGTATTTTCAACACACATAGCATTGCTTGCTCCAATTTTAAGCCTATAGGCTATGGACGCACGTGTGCGTCCGCTTTAAAATATTAGTGATTATTACGTAGAAAGGCTCAAAATAAAAAATAAAGTAATTTCTACTCATTTAGGCTATAAATATAAAAAATAAAATGTCGGCTCCTAGCATAGGAAATACGAAATTTGCGTAGCAGCGAACGTGTTAAGGGTGAGGTAAACATCCACTAGTTCGTTTGAAGGATGAGTCACATTAGAAAGCGGTGTGGGAAAATATTTGTTTTCTCCACTTACGCCATTTCACCACACCCCCTTCGCATCGCGAAAGGGGTAGGCCAAGTGCCAGGAACCACGCCGATATCTGTAGTAATTGCGGAAATATTAAGTGAGAGGTCCTTTTTTATCGTTTAAAAAAGTTAAGATCTCAACAAAGGCGTTGGAGCGTGCACCCAATTAACCGAAATAGACGAAGGTTTGTCCCCAGCCACCTGTTAAGGAAACTGCGACGAGACGAAGAGCGATTCTTCCAGTATACTAGAACGTCTACATAAACAGCTTACATTGATACATTTTATTACTTGTTGCATAGAGTGAAATCACAATACAGGCCTATATCTTCAACCAAGTGATTTTTAATTGAGTAAAGAAATACAGCTGTAACTCGGGGAGGGAGTATTTTTTTAAATACTTTTCTTGTGAAAATAACAATAGTAAACAGTCCCATAACAGAAAGTTATAATCCTTCATGGCGTTTAACAAAGAAACCTCATCGGTTAGAACATTTTCCAACGCCACTTGCAGCCAACAGCTCGCCGCTTCTAAGGGCTAGGCGAAGGCTACGACATACTTAACAAATCAATACATAAATACGTATTTAAAAAACTGTATATATGAATAGTTTCTCGAATTGAACCCCTTCGGTTAAAGACCGCCCTTCGGTTTTCTGTTTACTTCCAGACAGATGGGATCAGCTGTTACAGTTAAAACTTGACAGCATCGCATGTCCGCAGTAATTGTACGATAATAGTTCCTATAAATTCCGCTCCAAGCAGGAGGAAGTATTATTCGGACGAAACAAATGATGTACATGTTGCATGCGATTATTCTATTTAGACCGGAGTCGCTAATGTGCAGAATCGAATTTCTGAATGCATGCATCTCCAGTGTGGAAACGGAGCTCGTAAATTCGGGTCGCATGGCAAAGGCAAATGAAGATAAGACATGAAGACGGTGAAAAGAATGCTTAACACGAACTGTGGTTGTTTTAATATTTCGCTTTGCTGAAATGACTCAGCCGTCTGTATAGGTTGCACTGCGAATATTGTATCTGTGATTATGTCGTATTGCGGAATATCCGTAGACTACTTGGGATAAGAGTTTAAAATGCGTAGGTAAATTTAGTTTCTATAAAGCAGAATCAAGACTTTATTTTAAATCCTAGTAAAATTCCGTGAAAAATACCCCCGTACACATTAATTGTATAAACATGGGAATAAATAACTTTATTTTTTGTTTGTTTAATTCTTCTTCAGATATAACTACTTAAGCCTACAAGCAACAAACTATAGGCCTATATAACTGGGTATACGTCGTTAGGAATTTTCAACATGGTAAATATGCAGAGCCTCATTCGCACGCCAACCCCCATATTGAGAGTATATTCAATACACAATGCATTGCGTGATTCGCACGCCAACCCCCAAATTGAGAGTATTTTCAATACACAATGCATTGCGTGCTTCGCACGCCAACCTTCGTATTGAGAGTATTTTCAATACATAGTGCATTGCATGCTTCGCACGCCAACCCCCCGTATTGGGAGTACTTTCAATACACAATGCATTGCGTAATTCGCACACCAACCCCCGTTTTGGGAGTATTTTCAATACACAATGCATTGCTTGCTTCGCACGCCATTCCCATATTGAGAGTATTTTCAATACACAATGTATTGCGTGCTTCGCACGCCAACCTTCGAATTGGGAGTATTTTCAATACACAGTGCATTGCATGCTTCGCACGCCAACCCCCGTATTGGGAGTACTTTCAATACACAATGCATTGCGTACTTCGCACACCAACCCCCGTTTTAATAGTATTTTAAATACACAATGCATTGCGTGATTCGCACGCCAATCCCCATATTGGGAGTATTTTCAATACACAATGTATTGCGTGCTTCGCACGCCAACCCCCTTATTGAGAGTATTTTCAATACACAATGCATTGCGTGATTCTCACGCCAACCCCCATATTGAGAGTATTTTCAATACACAATGCATTGCGTGATTCGCACGCCAATCCCCATATTGGGAGTATTTTCAATACACAATGCATTGCGTGCTTCGCACGCCAACCTTCGTATTGGGAGTATTTTCAATACACAGTGCATTGCATGCTTCGCACGCCAACCCCCATATTGAGAGTATTTTCAATACACAATGTATTGCGTGCTTCGTACGCCAACCTTCGTATTGGGAGTATTTTCAATACACAGTGCATTGCATGATTCGCACGCCAACCCCCGTATTGGGCGTACTTTCAATACACAATGCATTGCGTGCTTCGCATACCAATTCCCGTTTTGGGGGTATTTTCAATACACAATGTATTGCGTGCTTCGTACGCCGCCCCCTGTATTGGGAGTACTTTCAATACACAATGCATTGCGTGTTTCGCACGCCAACCCCGTATTGGGAGTATTTTCAATACCCACAGCATTGCGTGCTTCCCACGCCAATTTTAAGCCTATATACGTCCGCTTTAAAATATTAGTGATTTACGTAGAAAGGTTCAAAAATGGATGAGTCACATTAGAAAGCGGTGTGAGAAAATGATTTTACTCCACTTACGCCCTTTCCCCACACCCCCGGCCTATTGCACCAGGGCGAGGCCAAGTGCCAAGATTCACGCCGATAAATTTAGGTCATACTTGGGAGAATTATTAGTCCACATTTTTAAACACCCTGTTAACAGATTTGTGGAAGCGAGTAAATTTTCTGTTTTTTTCACTTAAGAACAATGTAAGTATGAAGTGAATTTCTAGTTTTGTTTTAACAATTTTTCATTACCGAAACAGAATCAGTGATAGATAGCATGTCGCAGCGACTAATATAATAAGACGAAACCGTAGCGCGATCTACAAACACGATTTGCACAGGAAAAAGTGTCGCGTGTTTGTACCACGTAGGCCACTAATAGCAACTAGCTAGGGATAAATTTATCTTTTGATTATTAAAATTAGCTGTCCATGTCAGCATAGCCGTTTGATTTAATTTTCAATTTGCGGTCATCCGTGACACTCGGCCATTTTATCAACCCCCGCCACCCCACCCCTGTGTGCATTTCCCACATAACACCCACTTACATGCTTCACGGAGGGAATCAGATTTCATATTGGGAGCTTTAAAAATTAATTCCCAATACTCTGTTTTTTTTTTTTTTTTTACTAAAGCAATTTTAGTTTTGTTTCGGTCTAAAACGTTACACAGTAACAAATTCACTTTTATCTCAGTATTTTTCATTACATAAAATGTGTTTGTATAAATCTTGAATGTCTAATTTATACTACTTCCGTTCTCATTTCATACTTTAAAAATAAAATTTAAAAATTCTCACGCAGCTGAACCGCTGACGTGAGTTGAGGGAATTTAAAAAATTAAGTTTTTTATGTTTTAGGGTTTCAACTATTTTTCAAATTGGTCTACTCTTGAAAGAGCTGAATAGATGTTTGCGTGTACGAAAAATATTCGTACAATTTGTTTACCCCTCTGCCTCTTGCACGGCTCATGCACAGCTTCATTCCGCTCGCAACGGAAGCACTATCTGTGCAAGTTTGCACCTCGACCAGGCACACTCCGACTGCTTCGCTCGAAATGGACACACTATCTTTTTATGGTAATTTTATGGTACTTTACGTTTTGGTCGACTTCGGGGAAACCGGACAGACCATACAAGGTTGTTTAAAAAAACCAAATGTACAGAACAATCTCCTAAATTTTTTTTAGAATAATTCTAAAAAAATCTCATTTTAGTACGAAAAATTCCAAAAAATTTTTACTTCCGGTAAAAACATGCTTTCAGTTGTTGGATTTTTTGAACTCGTCTAAGCGATTCATAAAACCAACGTGTCTACCAAATTTGGACCAAATCGAACTTGAAACGCGCTCGTTAAAGTGCGAACACATCTCTACTAATATTATAAAGAGGTAAAATTTGTTTGTTTGTATGCACGCAGGGGGTAATCTCTGGAACTACTGAACCGATCGAAAAAATAGTTTCACTAATAAAAAGCTACACTATCCCTGAATAACATAGGCTATAATTCATTTTGTTAAAAACATTTTTTATTTCAATATTTGTAAATTTAGTCGGAACAAATTCTTAGGTTAGGCCTAGAGCGATGAACCAACACATGTATTTATATTTATTACCGTAGCGACCAATTGAATAAAATAACAGATAAAACAGCTGTTTGCTCTAATATTTCCATTAACAGCCGATTTCAAAATTTGAAGCAACTATTTGTATTTTTAACTTTTAGGTTAGGTTTTTATTAAAATGTAGACCTGAGCTTTGCTGGTTCTTTAACCTTTATTACAACTGCTGTTATAAAATATACGAAATAATTTGATCTGAACATTTAACATTATTTACCATCTTAGCTTTGCGATTATTATTAATCCTGCACCTTTATTATAAAGAAAACATAACATGATTATGCGTATAGAAGGTTCCAACGGGGTTGGCGTGCGGAGCACGCAGGGATTTCTCCTAGTATATACATAATATATATTATGTAACATTTTTAATGAGACTCCTATAGGTACGTTTTCTAGAGACAATGATCGGTGTTTATTTACCAATCCCGACCTTAGGCCTCACCATAAGGGCCACAACAACAGCTAATCTTTCCTACGGAAATTCGCTAGAAATGGTAACCATAGACACACTTCCAATATAACTATTCACGCTCAAAATAAATATTCTGGAATACGTTTGAAGCAATATATTATACTTGACGAATAGGCCTACTCTATTGCTTTCATTAACCACACTGCAACAGTAATTTTAATATTTAAAACTAGAGTGCTCCACCCCTGCCGATTAGCTCATTAACTCCTTCTGATATTTGCAGCGAAGCAAATGTAAACTGACTATCGTATACTCTGATATCTTCACGAAAATTACGATTGATTAGGACAGAGTCACTTGGATCTTGTAGCGGCGACCAGGAACCTGAGGCACGCACAACCGGGCCAGAGTGTTTTTCGTGAACGACAGGAATTATTTTTATACAATCGAGAGAAATCGGTCTGTCATACTAAAATTAAAATCGTACCGCACTTAGCTGCAGCAGTCAAGGAGTTTTGACGTCCCGAATCAAATTATTACTACTTACAAAACTTGAGCAAAGCATATACTGTACAGAGTGACGTGTTCAACTTGCACCGCAGGAATTAACATGTTAAATTCATCGCGTATCTGGCGTACTACTTGGAAAAGGATCGCAATTATTGTGAAAGTAGGTTAATCTAAACACCAAAGCATATTGATAAAATACTTCGATATTTTTTGTCAGGTTTGGAGGTTTAGATTTTTGTGTAAAAAGTAATCATTTTATTTGTTACCTATTGTGAAGATTTAAACATCAAAAGGGGTAAATTTACATTGACTTCTGGGTTGACTGGATGGGTATAATCAATGAATTGGACATCACAAGAGTAGCCTACATTTGAGACCTTTTTGCTTTTTTATACGTTTTTATGTAAAAAAAAGTAAAATTGTTAAAAGATAATGTTAAATTATTTTGAAGGACTTGATAAATTAAAACTAAATGTGAAGGACAGTTTTGAACAAATCTCAACAAAATGGTGCCCTAAACACAACCACTACATTGTCCGCCATTTTGGCTGCAATTTTGGTTCTGCTCATTGGAAAAAATTCACCCAAATGCTTTTATACTTTAAATTTCCGAATATTAGCTAATTTCCGTAGGAAAGATGAGCTATTGCAAAGACCCTTATGGTGACCTAAGGTCGGGACTGTTCAATATGCACCGGTCATGGTCCCCGGAACAAATTTTGAGGTGTCACTTAAAATTATATACTTATTGATATGTGTTCGCACTCTAATGGCCGCACGAGTTCGTTAGCAAAAAATCCAACGACAAGAATCACGGTTTTTGACGGGAAGTAAAACAGTTTTTGATTTTTCTTACTAGAATGAAACTTTTTGGAGGTTTTTAACTAAGAAAATAAATGTAGAAGATTATTCTGCACCTTATAGCACGTCTGGCTTCCCCAAAATTATTTACATTATCATAGAAGTACCCGCTTCAAATACACGTGAGAGATTTTACCGTTGGGTCGGCTTCTAATACCAGGCATGCGCGACGGCCAGAATTCAAACAAAGGGCAGTCCACAATCCAAGGCCGCAAAGCGATTTTTTCCACTGCGAGCGGAACGAAGCAAAGTGTGCGCCGTGGTTGGATGCTGAGAAACAAATTCTACTAATTTTCGTACACGCAGGCTGCTATTCAGCGCCTACATTAGTACACCAATTTCTCGCACAGTTGGTTGGTTAACATGTAAACTTAATTTTGCAAATTCGCTCAATTCACTTCAGCGGTTCAGCTGCGTGGTCGAACTATTAGTGTTGCAATTGAAAAGAATCGATAGATGAACTGTGCATTGACTGGATTGTTAAAATAATATGCACTGGACTTCATAAGTGTATATTTGAGAAACATATCAGTAGCCTATATTAAGTATAAAAAAGTCAAAATTGTTGAAAGAGCACTTGGCCACACCTTATCATATGTTTTAAAGATCAGCTATTTTAATGTATTCTCAATGTAGACCAGGCGACGTACTGAAAAATAAATATATTTTTGCCTACTGTCTCAATATATATGCCTTTAACTCGTCATCTCAAAATAATTCAAAACCTTACGTTCTTTTCTCCCATCGAACCCGACTACTTGGAGCTCCCAGCGCAACGGGGGCGTTTCTCATAGTCAGAATTGAAATCAG
>JAGFPH010000488.1:515331-539960 GCA_018207615.1 Philaenus spumarius
AAATCCGTTTGGAGTCAACGTGAAACACCGAAGACTTGAAAGCCAGGGTAAGAACGAAGTTCGCGAATCCGTTTGGCGTCAACGTGAAACACCGAAGACTTGAAAGCCGGTGTAAAGAAGAAGTTTGTTAGTAATTGCCAGTTATTGAAGACTTGTCTTGACCTCGTGAAGTGTTTATGAGGTGTTCAAGTATTTTTACGTGATAAACTCAACTGTATACTGACGATATCAATCTTTCAGAATGATCAAACAAACATTTATATGTGTGAATAGTAAACTGATGACGAATCGATTATGATGTAAACATTTCACTGTCTCGAGCGGCGACGCCTTTTAAGATCTTGTGCAACAGATGTGCAAACGTCATCAGGCGGGTGTAAAGGTTACAAGTCCTTGGTCATCTTTGCATTATCGTAGGATTTATACAAACGATGGACAAGTGAAATACAAGATATTTTACATAATTTTTAGTTTCCTTTTTCTCAATACAAAATAGAAAGAAATGAAAAAAATAAAATAACCAAATAAATTACTGTTGGAATGAGTGCAAAATAAAACATTTTTCTGAAAATAAAAATTAACGTTTTTTTTTAAAAAAACTAGTTCTACATTCATACTCTCATTGTTGCATACTACTGTACATCTGTATATATAAAAGTTGAAGTCCTGACTTACTGATTCATAAACAACGTATAGCCAAAACTATGATAGCTGCCTTAAAATATCACTCTGAAGAAGTGCACTAAGAAAGGCTGTTACAAAATATTTATTTTAAGGGTTGAAAGTGGTCAAAATACTGGGATTAACTTCCAGCCCTATAACAGATAAAACAGCTGATTTGAATCAAAAGCTTAGCAACACAATTCAAGGTGTAATCTATTCTGAACCAACACACGTTTGATAAATGCATTTATATTCATTACCATAACAACCAACTTAGAACATTTACAATCAGTCAATTAAGCTTCACAACCAACAGTTTTTCAGGCTATGTTACCGAAATAAAAACAAACATGAAAAAAGCTTACTGTATATAATTCAAAAATCTCTTGTTATATATTAGAAATAAAACAGCTGATCATAAGCTTAATATAATTTTAGGTTAGGCCTATAATGAACGAACGTTAGGTGTACGTATTTACATGCATTAACATAACAACCAACTTAGAAAATTTAGAATCAGTTACTTATGTTTCACAACCAACAGTTCTTCAGGTTAGGTTAACAAAATAAAAACAAACATGAAAAAAGCTTACTGTATATAATTAAAAAATCTGTTGTTAAATATTAGAAATAAAACAGCTGATCATAAGCTTAATATAATTTTAGGTTAGGCCTATACTGAACCAACGTTATTTGTACGTATTTACACTCATTACCATAGCAAACAACTTAGAAAATTTACAATCAGTTAATTATGTTTCACAACGAATAGTTTTTTTTCAGGTTAGGTTAACAAAATAAAAACAAACACGAAAAAAACGACCATTGAAAGGTTTTATTTTCAAAAACAAAAATTTGCCCAAACACTGCCAATGACATACCCTTTTAGACAATGTCCAACTTGGACGCTTTTACAAAAATTTTCGAACTCTTAAAACTGTTGAATTTCTGTGAAATAAAATACCCAAAATGGCATCGCTGGTCAAATTAAAGGGATCCTGGAGTTGGACTGTTATAAAACTTTAGTCGTAATACAACCTTTTCAAAATGGCGGCCAAACAGATTTCACGTTTTATAGTTACTTTTTTTGTTAAAAAGTTAAACAATAAACTGTACTCGAGTAAATATAACTCTCTAGTTAAAACAAATCTGTAAGAAACATTAACATCTTGTTTGGTCCGTTATAATAAGTAACATTACAAAATAAACTGATGGCAAATTATAAATGTTCCTACAATGTGGAAGCTCCCCCTCGTGGGTGGAAGTAATCATGACAGCAAAGAACCCACTGCCGACTGTATTTACTGCAAATTACATCCAAGCCTAACCTGATCTCGTGGTCACTTTAATTGGAGCAAATGGAACCGCCGCCAATAAATTAAACGTCGCAAGCAACCAATTAACACTGTTAAACCAGCTACTGATGAGTTTATATTTATAGATTACACAATAGTTGCTTTTTAAAATAAATATCTGCAAAAATACGGAAAATATACTTTTTTTATATGAGGAGCGTTCAAGCAAAAACAGACGAGAAAAGAAACAACAAAAAAACGACGATGCGTCAATAAACAAGAGTAGACGATACAAGAAAAATAAGCCGACAGTAAACAATAACAGACAAGACGAGAAAAACAAGAACAGACGAGAAGAGAAAAAACAAAAACGGACGAGATGAAACAAAAACAGACTACACGGGGAAAACAAGAATAGAAGAGACGATAATGAACTAGAACAGACAAGACGAGAAAAACAAGATCAGTTGAGAAGAGAATAGACAAGAATGACTAACATGAAACAAAAACAGACGATGCGTCAATAAACAAGAGCAGACGATACGAGAAAAAAACATGAACAGAAGAGACGAAAAACAGACGATACGACAGTAAACAAGAACAGACAAGACGAGAAGAACAAGAACAGACGAGGAGAGAAAAAACAAGAACGGACGAGATGAAAGAAAAACATACGATGCTCCAATAAACAAAAGCAGACGATACGAATATAACAAAAACAGATTATACGGGGGAAACAAGAATAAAAGAGACGAGAAAGAAATAGAACAGACGAAACGATAACAACAAAAACAGATTACACAGAAAAAACAAGAACAGCAGAGACAAGAATGAACTAGAACAGACAAGACGAGAAGGGACGAGACAAGAATGAACGAGAAGAGATAAAAACAAAAACAGACGAGCCTATACAATACGAGAAAAATAAGAACAGATGACACGAGAAAAGACAAAAATGAGACGATATGAGAAAAAATGAGAACAGACGATACAAGAATTAACGACAACAGATGACACGAAAAAACCAGAACAGACGAGACGAAAAAAGACGATACGAGAAAGAACGTCAACAGACGATATTAGATTGAACGACAAACGTGCGAGTTGGAAGGTGTCAATATTTTTTTAACGTTCTGTATTTAATAAAATTCTTTATTTTATTATTTCGGTTATTTCCAATTCTTCAAGTGTTACTAACAAGGTCATATTCTTTATTTATATTACTTGTGTAATGCAAGTGTCGTAAAACTATCTGTGGTATCTCTCTATCTCTTTCTAAGCGCACCCCTACAAGACGAATACCACTCAGCTTACATAATATTCCCTTTATACGATTACAGCCAAGATCACATAAGCTGTGGGTTTGTGCGTTGACATTTCTAAGATGACTTATCTACAACGTCATATCTAGTCTTGTTAACTCACTTACCATATGACTGGCATGACATTTTATTATCGCCTGTGACTTCAACATTGCAGACATGATAAGAATAATAGTCCTGCAAAACCCTACAGGGGAAACTATTTCACATTTCTTACGAGTGGAATTACATAAACTCAAAAATGCAAATGGAAATATTATGTTATTATGTAATAAAATAAGAAAGGAATATAATTGCAAACACGCTAAGCTCGAAGGAAATTAAAACAGTTATATAAAAAATTATCTCAATAAATAAATATTATATCGCATTTGAGTCATGAGTTAAACAGGTATTTAACATGTTATTTAATATTAACACCCGCTTCACTTCGCTCGTAGTTAAAATTGGCCTCGAATCAGAAGCTGTCCCCACGTGGGGTTTAACCGGGATCTTGAACGATATTTTACGTTTTGGAGGAATCAGACGCGCTATAAGGTGGTCGTGTAAAAAAAACATAATGCGCAGAATAATTTCCTATATTTATTTTTTTAGATAAACCCCAAAAAAAAGTTTCATTGTAGTACGAAAAATCTAAAAAAATATACTTCCAGTAAATAAAAAGAAAGTGGTCGCAGGACTGCCGACAGAAGAGAAAACTTTCATGAATATAAATCGGTGGTTATATTGTTTTAATCCGAAATTTCACTAAACATAATTTTAGGTTAGTCCTATATTGAACCAATACACGTTTCTTTAATGCATTTATATTCATTACCATAGCAACCAAGTTAGCAAATTTAGACATTTAAAAATAATAAACAATCATTTATCATTATTTAAGTATTTATATTTTACCCCTGAAATTTCGATAGAATATGCTAATAAACCCTAAATTTTAAATAAAAGTAAATTTGCATGTTCAGGTTTGAATTGCAACATATAGGCTAAGGGTTTTTTTCAAACTGAAACACAATAATTTAAATAATGCACAGTATACACACATTAAACTTTCCACGTAGTCAATTTAACTTTACTTATAGACATATACAAAGCACTAATGTTACAATCTTACAATAATAAAAATCATAGTTAATATAGTAAAAACTTTAGGTAGATACGATATTATACAATGTACAACCTTCCACGAGGACTGAGGGCAACACGTCATACTTATAGCTACAAATATAATGCTACTAGCTGGCCAGATCCGGCTTTGCACGGATAGACAAATCAAAGTTAAATGTTATTAACAAAAAATATATATCAATAAATATATTACACTGTGTATTTCTTATAGGAATTTTTAGTAACTTTGACCCCCCCCTCCCAACAGCCCCTAAAATTTCGAATATTTTGAAAACCTATCTTAGCGAGCACCTAGGGCCCTAGAGGAAGCGATATAGCAAATTTTAAGCCAATCCGTTCGGTGGTTTTTTTAATAACTTTGACCCCCCAAACCCCCTTTAAGATTTCGATTTTTTTTAAACCCTTTCTTAGCCAGCACCTACGGCCCTATAGGAAGCTACATACCAAATTGCATTCCAATCCGTTCAGTAGTTTTAGAGAAATCATGATTTAGTAACTTTGAAAACCCCAAACCCCCCTAAAATTTTGAATTTTTTAAAATCCTTTTTTAATGAGCACTTATTGCTCTAGCGAAATCTACATACCAAATTTCGTTCCAATCCGTTCAGTAGTTTTTAAAAAATCGTTATGAGTCTGTGAGTGAGTGGAGTTTGGCTTATATATACAGATTACAACATGTTAGTGACGCGAACTCATAAGATTTTACCCATCCAAAAAGCGTCCAACGCGCATATCATATAGTCGGGTATATACAATTTATTTGCGTACAGAGGCCGCTGCGCGAGCGACAGGCTAATTATACAGAGTGTTCATAAAGTCCCTTTAACACCCTTTATTATTTTTGTTATTGAAAATAAGTTAACAAAACTTTGTATATACCTTGAATTGCATATCACAGGACAACGTTTTTGACATATCTGAACCTTGAGGGGGTAGGGGGGGGGGGGTTTAAAATGTCAAATATAAAGGTAGGTCATGTAATACACCATTGAAAAGCTTAAAAAAAACAAGAAGAATAGTGCAAACTAGAGCTTAGTATCTTGCTTCGTTTCTAAGTAACGGGCAATCAAAGTTCTGGAAAATGATATTGTTACCACAGCATCAAAGCAGGTTATTAATTTGTTAATATTAGGAATAAGTAGGTTGTGTGTTATTTTCAAGAACTTTGATTGCCTATTACTTCGAAACGAAGCAAGATACTAAGCTGTAGTTTGCGCCGTTGTGTTTCTTTTTTAATAAGCTTTTCTACATGACCTAACTTTATATTTGAAATTGTTTACCCCTACCCCCTCTCAAGCCCCTCAAAATCATAAAGGTTTAGATATTTCAAAAAATTTGTCCAGTTATGCGACACAAGATATCCACAAAGTGTTGTTAACTTATTTTCAGTAACAAAAATAATAAAGAGACTTTATGAACACTCTGTATATATATACCAATTTAATGAACACAAAACCAGTTATGGGGACCATTTACTACTACCGAACTTAAGTTTTACCACAAGTGTCACGCAACAGCTCAGCTTTCCTAAGGAAATTCGCTAATAAAATTAACAATTACGAAACCGTCACCTACGAAACAATACTAAAGTGAAATACAATACGACCTGTAATCAAACACTGACATAAAGAAAGCAAAGGATAAGTTAGTGTAAAACGAAATCTCGACTTACCTGCTTCAACGAGAGGCACAACTAAACACACCGTAGTCAAGGCAACAATGATAAGCGACACCATGTTTGAAGTGGTTTTGGAATCCACTTGTTCGACTCGATTCACTTCACAGCATCACTTTGTCACACGACTAGTTGTAAACACTTTTTGTTTAATATTACACTGCCTAGGAAGGCCGGGTTACAAATGTGTTGCGAATTCCGCAAGGAGCTGGGATCTCGTGAAGCCTTTTAAATCTGTCTACTCGGCTCGCTTTGACATTTTAAACTCGTAAAGCGCTACATGAATTCACAAATTCGAAGCGTCTGGAAGTGTATAGTCGAGACGGTTTGTAGTGGATACGTTGCTCACCTCCTGAGTTGTGGTGGAGAAGATTTAATCGTACCGACTTTCCTTTAATAAAGACAATAAACAATCTATAAATCAAACACTTCCACAGGCACACGTACAAACAAACTATAAATAATCGTAAAAGCAGTGTGTTTGTTTAACGTTTAACATAAACTAATTCCATCGCGTAAAATCAACTCCTTATAAAAGCTAGTGTACGTCCGTGCGTAACAATATAATATAACAGATGATTTCACCCATCGTCTGTAATACTTGAACAATAACTAGGGTTGATTAGGCCTATACTTTGGGGTTATGTTTACAACTTCAATCAATAATAAAGTTTCTTGTGAATTTTATATTTTAAATAAGAGTTATAGAACTAATGTATGCTGTAATACGTTATAAGATTTGCTTTCAGGTTATAAAATTGATATAAATATAACCTTTTATCATTAATATATTTATTTATAAAGAAGAAGATGCCCATTCGTTTAACTTCGTAAACATTCGTACATCTTTGTATAACATATGCCATTATTAATTTCTTAATTATAATATTAATAATTCTAAATCACTTGATATAACAATACTAGCTGACCCGTACGGCGTTGCCCTTGGTGGTTGGTGTTTTCAGTCTTTTTAACGTACAGTAATTGTATTCTTTTTAAGTGTTCAGTCAGTGAGTGGTATTTGGCTTTTATATATATAGATCTTAAATAATAAAAGCACTATTGTCATAATAATAAAAGATCTGAAATTATAATTTTAGTAACTTTGATTCCACCAAACACCTCCTAAAATTTCGAAATTTTTCATACCCTTTCTTAGTAAGCACCTATGGCCCTAGAGGAAGTTACATACCAAATTTCATTCCAATCCGTTCGGTAGTTTTGAAGAAATCGTCATTTAATAACTTTGATTCCCCCAATTCCCCCCTAAAATTTCGAATTTTTTGAAACCCTTTCTTAGCGAGCGCCTATGGCCCTAGAGGAAGCTACATACCAAATTTCATTCCAATCTGTTCGGTAATTTTTTAGAAATCGTGATTTAGTTTACCCCCCAAACCCCCCTAAAATTTCTAATTTTTTAAAACCCTTTTTTAGCGAACACTTATGGCCCTAGAGGAAGCTACATACCAAATTTCATTCCAATCCGTTCGGTAGTTTTGAAGAAATCGTTTTTTAATAACTTTGATCCCCCCATTTCCCCCCTAAAATTTCGAACTTTTTGAAACCCTTTCGTAGTGAGCACCTATGGCCCTAGAGGAAGCTACATACCAAATTTCATTTCAATCCGTTCGGTAGTTTTTGAGAAATCGTGATGAGTGAGTCAGTGAGTGAGTCAGGGGTATTTCGATTTTATAAAATATATAGATGAAAGCAATTGAAAGATAATATTGTTTTCTTTATTTTAATATATAATAATGTATATAAATAAAAAAAAATTAACAAATAAGCTTACAGTTTTATAATCCTTATAATTTTGCACATTTTCCAGTTAAAAATTCCCTCAGTGATCTAGGTAAAGTTTTTTTTAAATAGTATTTTCATAAACGATGTAATTCTGTTGTGTATCTAATTAACCTGCTTGAGATTTTTCAAGGGGCTTACTAGTTCAAGAAATAAAAACATTTTTTGAATAATACTTTTTTGTAAATTACAACTTTCTAAATTTATTCTTTTGAAAGATTGGTTCCAAATAACCCGAACAAATCTTGAATGTAAAAGCCCTTAAATGTTTAATGACTGCCCAAACGTGTTCTGGGTACTATGAGCTGTGCTCATTGACTACTCCCGGATCTTAGGCCACACTGCAGTAGCTTATCTTTTCTACGGAAAATCGCTAAAAACTAAATTTTATCATCAGAGAAGTTCTCCAGAACACAAAATTTACAAATTGTACACATTTAACAGAATAGGTAATGTTATTGATTTTATTAATTTTTTAGTGTAGCGTATACTTTAATATTTTATTTCATACCTAGTGGACCATGCAATGCTTCCCTAATGAATGGTTTAATTTTAAGGGTAGTTATATCCTTTCATCCCTTTGACTTATGTAATTGAATTGCAAATGTTTTTATATCAATTAAGAATAATATTAAATAATGTTAGCTTTATAGATTGTAGGAATTTAATGAAATTTATAATAAATTTGTATAAAAACATTTTTTATTTCAATATTTGTACATTTAGTCGGAAAAGTTCTTAGGTTAGGCCTAGACTGATGAACCAACACATGTATTTACATTTATTACCATATCAACCAACTGAATAAAATAACAGATAAAACAGCTGATTGCTCTAATATTTCCATTAAGAGTTGATGATGAAACTTTGAAGAAATTAATTGTATTTCTATCTTTTAGGTTAGGTTTTTATTAAAGTGTAGACTCAGCATTGCTGGTTCTTTTAACAATTATTATAACTGATGTTATAAAATATACGAAATAAATTGATTTAAACATTTAACATTATTTACCATCTTAGCTTAGGGGTTTATTAATCCTACACCTTTATTATAAAGAAAACATAACATGATTATGTGTATAAAAGGTTAAAACGGGGTTGGCGTCTGGGGCTTGCCCTAGTTTTTATATACAGGATGTCAATTAAGTCTGGGTACGGTTTAATATTTCGTATATAAGGAAGATTTGAAGGTAGATGTTATTGAGGAACCTACTCTATGTAAAAATACTATTTTATTACGATATAAAAAAAATCCGCCGTCTTGGATCCGCCATTTTGAATGTAACTTTATTTTTTTTAAATAGGAAGGTCGTCATGTGATACATCATTTCGATGTAGAATTTCAAGAAAAAACCAACGGTGAAATTTGCAAATCCATATTTTCAACCGATTAAAAATGGCGGACAAAAAACAACAAATTGGTGTTTTCCGATTTTGCCCCATTTTGCTGTACTATTTTTGTTTTAATATTATTTATTATTCTTTTTGGATTCAGAATTAAATAAGCTATCAAACGATATGCCACACAACGATATTTGGTTGAACTACGCGAAATCAATTTTGAAAAAATCAAAATAGCTGTAACTCAAAAATTTTAAATACTCCCAAATATCGTTTGAAAGCTCACTTAATTCTGAATCCAAAAAGTATAATAATTAGTATTAAAACAAAAATAGTACAGCAAAATGGGGCAAAATCGGAAAACAGGATTTCGTTATCTTTTGGCCGCCATTTTTAATGGGTTGAAAAGTATGGATGTGCAAATTTCACCTTTGGTTTTTTCTTGAAATTCTACATCGAAATGATGTATCACATGACCCCCTTCCTATTTAAAAAAACAAAGTTAAATTCAAAATGGCGGATTAAAGATGGCGGAATTTTTTTTATATAGTAATAAAATAGTATTTTTACATAGAGTAGGTTCCTTAATCACATCTACCTTCAAATTTTCCTTATATACGAAATATTAAACCGTACCCAGACTTAATTGACATCCTGTATAGAGATTTTATTAAATTATTAAATCTTGTTTTAAAGAATACGGGTTAAGTTTCCTATTTGGAAAGAAAATCTATAATTCAATTCAGTTTCAAATCCCAGCTCTATAATATTGATAACGTACTAGGGGTCCAAAGTCACTTAATAAACTGAAAGCGATGTCGGATTACGTCTAGCAGTTTAATACGTTTTTATTGCCACGAGAAACTGTATAATTTACACGGAACCTAAGTAAGACAAGTCTTGTGATCGGGAACTACTTGGATGTTTGAAAATATTACCCGAGCTGTGGTCAGCCATGTTTTATGTACAGCTTGTCAGAAACGCTAGTTACGGCTATTCATCTTGCACGCCGTGGTATTCTAGTATTTATAGAGTTGTGGATTGTAGGACGATTTGAGAAGAGAAAGTACGTACGGTGGTAGAATCCGCGAAGGTTATTGGAAACCGCAACGGTTTTAGGAGATTATGGTTGTAATCTGTGCCCGTGGATCGGATTTCCGCGCTAACGTAAGACCACCCACTTCAGCTTGGATTAAAGGTCATTTAGGATGGTTAGATGCTGAGTTTTAGTTATTAGCTAATATACATAGGAAATATGGGCTATTTCAGTGATTCTTATTGTGTGACTTAAAGTAGTCAATGAGCACCGATCATGGTCCCCAGAACACGTTTTGGGTTGTCATTAAAATGTATGTATCAGTGTTTACACTCTAATGGCCTCATTTTACATCCGATTTGGTCAAACGTTGGTTTTCTCATTTGCTCTAACAAAGCTTGGGGCAAAAGTATGAATCGTTTTTGAAGAGCCAAATGTTGGCCTGCGGTGAAGGTAGGATGATGTCCCGTTGTCAGTAGGCTTCATGGTTTGGACCGAAGAGCATCGTGGATTTGCAGTGGGCACTTCTTCCGAAAACGGCATTTCTGTGATCGCCACGCAGAGGGCTTTCCGATTGCACTTTAACATTCCCCGTGCTAATGGGCTGCTGAAAATCCAAGTCTAATTTACGACAGACCGTTCCACACTAAAGTGACTTTTTGGTGCGCAATATCTCAATTTGGGGTCATTGGGCTTTGAGGAGAACGGCCGAACCATAATTGTGACTGCAGTACGCTATGTTTCGATGCTGGAACCAACCAGGCATTGTTGGTTTTTTGAACCTCAACTCGACCAACTAAGTGAGGAAACTAATCTTGGAGACACCTGGTTTTAACCCGACGGTTTATACAGATCGTGTTTCAATGGTTAAATTGAAACAAATGTTGGCCGAGCGACTTGTCTCTGAGGGGCGATGTTGGATGGCCGGGGCGCTCACCCGGTTTGAGCATTTGCGATTTTTTTCTGTGGGGTTACTTAAAAACGAAAGTGTTTAAACATCGATCACACACTCTTGAAGAGCAAGATGAGAACCACGGAGGAAATCAGAGCGATACCTATTGAGATGTGTCGAAAAGCAGAGGAAAACTTCCGAAATCAACAGTGCATCGCTGCTGAACGCCACCATCTAAGGAGTACAATAACGAAATTCATCGCTGATTATCTCTTAGATATTGACAAAATAAAGAAGTCTTTCAAAAGTGAATTTTAATTGGGGTAGGTGGGGGGAAGCAAGAGGGGGAGAGGCGCGGACTTTTGTGTAAATACTCCTCTTATTTTATTTTAACATCTGACAAAATTTCTGCTTTTTACTAATTACTTCCGACGAAGGCCTATTTTTTCTCTTTATTGACTGTGCTAGTATGGCCAGAGTTTTTGGGTAAACGATTTCAATCAGATGACTTAAAAAAACTACCAACAACAGTTCAAAGACACAATTTTGTTTGATTTTAATTAGCCAGTTAAAAGGAAAACAATAAAATCAGTAGTACATTGTTTTTTTTTTTTAAATGTGTCGAATACAAATTAAGGAAAACTAGTCTAAGATCTGGCGGTACAATTTTCATCCGGCTGATTTCTTAGGAAAGTGAAAGCAACCCTGCGCGCGTGAGTGGTGTGTTATTAATATACTGAAATTCGATGCGTAAAACTTAGCCGGTTAATTGATCAGAGTTTATCTAAGGCTTCCCATTCAAAGTGTAGGTTAATTGCGATGGCAGACAACTAGCGCGGTATAATGCGACGTCATAGTCAAATGGAATTCAGTGGAACAGGACATTTTCGGTTTTCTAGTCGAACCTCACCTAGCGTGCAGATAAAAAAACTCATTCAACTATGATTAAGCCCAACTAATGAAGCTACAGTATCAACTAATTGTAATTCCAATTGTAATTGCCGGTAGTTTTTTAATGTGTTCGAATTACTAACGGAAAACAATTTTAATCCAATCCTGGCTGATTCGCAGTGTATGGTCTATGTTTTGTGTAATAATGAAATAACATTCATAAAACAGGCATCTAGTATTTAAAATGGTACTAGGTGAGACTCCTGCGCGCTTCGCATGAAACCCGAAAAGCTCGCTTCGCTCGTACAATTGCGCTCGCCAACCCCGCGGCGAACCACCGCGAAGCAAATGCAAACAGATTATTGTATAGTATGATATTTTCACGGGAATTTCTATATAGAGGAGAGACAGTTTTCAAGTTATGAAATATGACCAAACTATGATAAGGTAAAGCAACATTTCAAAGTGGTCAGGCAGACCTAGTAAGGAATAAAGTTTGAATATTATTAATATTAAATTATGATGCAAAAAAAAAATTTCATTGTTTGTGTCTGCTTTGGCCTAACCTGATTATAAATTTGCCAAGTTGGTTACTGTGGTAATCACGTTTTGGTTCAGTATAGGCATAACCACAGAGAAGGAATATATTTTTCTTCTCTGTGGCCTAACCTAAAATTTAGTTAATCGTTTCATCCAACCTAACTGATTTATTTATAATATTATGTAACAACAGTCGTTTGAACTATAATACAGTAATCCTTTATCATTTATTTTCCCCCCTTTTGTGTTTGTTTTTTTATTTTGTTAACCTAACCCAAATAAGCTTTTGGTTGTGAAAAATAATCAACTGATTTTAAATTCGGTAATTTCATCGAATTTGCTCATTTAAATAATCAAAATTTCAAAGCAAATTTGATGTTACCAACTAAAGGAAGTAATATGTAAAACCAGATGTTTAACTTATAATACAGAAAGGGTTTTGTTTGCATTCACCCATTCTAAAAAAATTTTCAGTTGCGAAGAAATTTACCCGAGTCTAAATTTGCCAAATTGGTTGCAAATAAACGTACTTTCTTTAATTGCAGGCCTAACCCAAAATTATGTTAAGTTTTTGACCCAAATCAGCTGTTTTGTTTACAATGTATACCAACAGAGATCATCGAGTTTAATTGTATAATACAGTAAGCGTTTTTCGTTGATTTTTGTTTGTGTTTGTTTTCAGTTTGTTAATCTAACCTAATACAGCTGTTGCTTGTGAAGAATAATTGACTAGTTCTAAATTTTTGCTAAGTTGGTTGCTATTGCAATGAATGTAAATGCATTCAACAAACATTTGTTGATAAGCTTTAGATTCGAATCGGCTGTTTTATTTGTTATTTTTTTGACCCGAATTTTGACTATTTTCAACCCTTAAAATCTGTATTTTCTTAGTGTACATCTACATAATGGTGTATGAAGGTACCCTGCCAATATTTAGTCTCTAGCTATCATAGTTTTGGCTGAACGATAACTATGAGTCAGTCAATCAGTCAGTCAGTCAGGTATATACATACAGATATATACAGTTAACAAAAACAGTATCTAAAAGAAAAAGTATAGAGAATAAAAAGATCTGCACACAAGTTTGCGGAAAATCATATTCTACGACGTGCTAGCGATATGTAACGTGCTATTTCATAATACTGTAATTGTATCTGAGACAGTAAAATAATAATTCGACCACGCAGCAGAACCGCTGACGTGAGTTGAGCAAATTTGCAAAATTAAGTTTATAGGCCTATGTTTTAGGGTTTCAACAAACAATTTGGGAAATAGGTCTATTCATGACGGTGCTGAATAGCTGCAAAGTGGTTCGCACGCCATTCCGCTTATTTTGAGTATCTCCAGTACACAAAGCATTGCGTGCTTCGCACGCCATTCCGCATATTGGGAGTATCTTCAATACACAATGCATTGCGTGCTTCGCACGCCAACCCCACGGTAGAATCCACCACATGGCTTTGAACCGGGTACTTCTGTGGTATTTTACGTTTCGATCGATTTTGGGGGAACCAAGCGAGCTATAAAGGTCGCGTAGAAAAACAAAATGTGCAGAGTAACATCCTATATTTTACCTGTCTTAACGACAACATGCATACAATAATAATTTTAGGTTACGCCTAGACTTAAAATTACTTTCTAGGCCTAACCTAAAATTATCGAATGTATGTTGCGCTAAGGCAGGTCAAATAAATTAAATATACAAACAATAATTTTAGGTTAGGCCTATACCAACATTTTATGTTTATTGAATATATTTCAGCGTTTGACGATAATGAACTACGGCGGACGGAACCGATCGTCTCTTAATTTAAATTGATGAACCGAAACACATGATTCTTGAATGTATTTACATTCATTGCCGTAACAACCGATTTAGCAACGCTTTTTCGTTACTCGTATTTTATATTTGTCATTACCATAGTAACTAATTAACACTTTTTTCGTTTCACATTACATTTTCTATTTGTTACATCCTACCCCAACCCGCGTTAAGGAACTTCGTTCCAAAATTATTTTTTTCTGTTAAAATACAAAATGGCGGCTGAATATAAATCCAAAATTTGAAGAACATATGTTCATAGGAACTTGTGTGGTTTTACTTGTTTTTAGTCAAGGAACCATATCCTGACGTTTTGTAAACATCCTAGATGTACAAAAGCAGTGCAGTTAATCGAAAAACGGATAATTTTAAGTTCTACGTCATTTTAAACAGGTTTCAAGTAGTTTCGCCTACTGTCGGCCATTGTTTTATTTACGTTTTACAGCTAAGCTTAGTCCTGACGGCCGAGTATTTACCGCATATTGCGTTCCGGTCCGTCCGTACGGACTCTCAGACCGACCAGAACAAGTGGACGACTTAATTGAGCAAATGGAACCGCGACCAATAAATTAAAGAAGAAGTGAGCTTCCAATTACACTCGAAGAACAAGATTACACCGTCATTTCTTTTAACAAGAGGGAGTAACGACGCCGGCTCGCTTCGTAGCGCTGAAATTAATTGTGACCAATTAAAATGTATAACCTGTAGACTGTATGTTCTCGCGATGTAACGGTGAAATTGAAATCGATTTCATCGCGAAATTTAAAGAGCGCGCGTATACAATGTTTTTTGGAAACTAAATTATGTTCTTGTTGAAATAAAACTTGGTCTTTGCCATAACCGATTACGGGAGCCTAAGATTTGGAGTCAAGTACGCCAAGCCTTCAGCAATAAGGGCACATTTTATCATTATATAAACTTTGACATTACGAGTTGCTAATTTTATTTGCCATAGAGAACAAAATTTATGTGAAGCCCAGATCCGTTTTATTATATAAAATACCAGGGGAAACCCCTGCGTGTTCCTCACGCCAACCCCTTTTGGAACCTTTTATTAACATAATCATGTTACGTTTTCTTTATAATAAATGTGTAGGATTAATAATAACCCCAAAGCTAAGATGGTAAATAATGTTAAATGTTCAAATCAAATTATTTCATATATTTTATAACAGCAGTTATAATAAAGGTTAAAAGAACCAGCAAGGCTCAGGTCTACACTTTAATAAAAACCTAACCTAAAAGATAGAAATACAATTAATTTCTTCAAAGTTTGAAATCAGTTCTTAATGGGAATATTAGAGCAAACAGCTGATTACTGTACTCCGCACGCCAACCCCGTTGAACCTTTCTATACACATAATTATGTTATGTTTCCTTTATAATAAAGGACGATTTTGTTTCCAGAAACCAAAATTTCACCAAAAATTTCTCATATTCAAACCATTTTAAGAAAATTTTTACACTTTTCTGCAGTTTTTCAACAGTTAAAAACTAAAATTTCGAAGCGATAAAAGATTACATATTAAAAATCATCTGCAGATGGTTGATCTTAATTTAGGATGATTTGTTAGAAGTACTGAAGTAGGCTACATAATTTCAACAGAGCTTTAGAAGTTTCGCCTTATTTTAGTTTTACCAAGAAGAGGAAGATATTACAAGTCCCACTGCTTGTTCGCGTTCATTTGGGCCGAACATACCGTTGCACAGTGTTGACGCACAAATGTTCAGTCCTTCGCCCGCTAAGTTTACGATTACTCCAAGTTTATACAAGCAATCATCGTGCACCCGACTTTGTCAACAAAATTTCTATAAATAATTGTGAGTATCGCATTCGCTTTTCTTGGACCCTAAATTGTTTATTGTATATATTTTTAGAGCATGATTCACCTAACCATCCTGTCGGTTTGATAGTGTTGAACGTTTAACGCCCTTGATGCGTTTAAGACCTCAGTGAAATCAGGTGCATTCTGACTTGTTTAAAATAAGAACGCGTCTTGTAATAAATGAATTAGTCAGGTTTTATATTTTATAGCACTGCAGTTTCAGCTACTTGGGATTTTATTAGGTTAGGACTCAACAAACATTGTATTTACCAGAATATCAACTGATGAAGCTGTCACGACTTACTTAAAAATATATTAACAATATTAAAACTTTATTAAGCTTGTGGAAAACATAGTTAATATTGCAAGAGTTATATTATCAGAAGATACCCTTTGATAGCTTCATCATTACTACCGTCCGACTTAGTAGCCTATATTAATTCGCCAAGGATTTCTTTACCGCCCCATTGCGTTATTTATCCAACAATTTCTACAAATAAAGTGTCATTTTAAACGTTTCAAACCACAGATTTACAGAGAAATATAAAAATACAAAATATCACTGCATTTAGAAAAAAAATCGACCACGCAGCTGAACCGTTGACGTGAGTTAAGCGAATTTCCTAAATTAAGTTTATATTATGTATTAGGGTTTGAAGTAACTATTTTGTAAATTAATCTACTTACGAAGGCGCTGAATAGCTGCCTGTGTGTACGAAACATATTAATAGGATTTGTTTGCTCCTAAGCCTAAATCTTCGACTCGCTCGATTCTTCGTTCCACTCGCTTTACGAGTTTGTAAATCAACCTTCTGGCCTCGGATTATAGATTGCTCCGCAGAGTACAAACTCGACCGTCGAGCTAGGATCAGAAGATGCCCCAACGGTAAAATCTCCCTCGTGGATTTGAAACGGGTACTATTATGATATTTTACGTTTTGATCAATATTGGGGGAAGTGAGCGAGCTTTAAGGTCATGTAAAGAATAAAATTTACAGCATAATATCCTAAATTATTTTGTTTAGATAAACCCCAAAAAAGTCGCATTCTAGTACGAAAAATCTAAAAAATATATACCTCCTGTCAAAAAACGTGCTTCCAGTTGTTGGATTTATTTGACTAACGAACTTAGACAACCAACACATGTACCAAATTTGAACCTAATCGGACTTAAAATGCGGCCAGTAGAATTCGAACACATCATATAAACATACATAAGTAAAATTTTTAATAACACTCCAAAACATGTTCTGGGGACAATGATCGGTGCTCATTTACCTTAGGTCTCATCATATCATAAGGGTCACTACAAAATCTCACCATAGGTTCTTTTGGAAATTCGATAGTAAGATTAAAAAAAACTGCATCATGTCATTGTTTAAAATTGTCCGTTTAAGGAAAACTTTTTCTTAGAATTTTTTACTTTTCTTCTTTTTTTTTTGTAATTTGAGAGAACCAGTTATCGTATGGAAAAGTTCCGGGTTCAATTCCCATTGACCTCGAATAATTTTCTAAATGGTTTCTTAACAGACATCATTGGCTGTGGTTCGGATTCCACGTAAAACTGTAGGTCCCGTCTTCATTAGCCTTAAAGTGCAAAACAGCAGGACGTTAAAAAAAAAAAGAACCAGCCCAAATATTCCGATACTTTCCAAAAAAGTATTAGTTTGTTACAAAATGCAAAATATATCGTAAAAATTTTCCATGTTAATATGATAGAATTTGTATCTATAAAATCGCCCTTAGTTTGAGAGAACAACATCAATTCGATGCTTAACCCTTCCCATATTATTAAAAATGTTAAATGTATAATTTTGTTACTTAAAAGGTGTTAAATAATGCAAACGCAATTGAGTTTTATAGTTATTTTGTATTTATAACTAACAGCTGATAATTAATGAAATGTCATGGGACATCTGATCAGCTGATCAAGGTTTTTACTTATTTTCCTGCACAATAAACAACAAACGTAACCTTTATGAAATAATTATTAAACCTGTATAAGTGTGTTAGTGATTTTGAAAGATATACTTCCACGACCAGAAACATTATTATTATGTGCTTGGTCTTTGGAGATCGCGTCACCATTGTGTGCACGACTTGACATTTGTTAAGCCTTATGATAATGGCCATGTGTAAAGTGCCCGAAACGTCGGCTGTAGCCTACTCAACGAGCATAAGTGTGTTAGATTTTAAAACTTGGTGATTTTGTTTAGTGATCAAATCAACTCCTGTAAAAGCGAGTGCATGTCCGTTCATACGTGAGTAACATATAGACTAATATTACAGCTGATTTCGCCCATCATCTCTAGTACTTAAACAAAATCCAGTAAATTATACTTTGGGGTTATGTTTATAACGTCAATCATTATAATTTCTTGTGAAGTTGATTTTTTTAAATATGGGTTATATAACAAATGTGTGCTATAATAAATGTTATAAGATTTGCTTTGAGGTTATATTCTGTATTTAAATACAACCTTGTATCATCAATATAATATTCGTTTATACAAATTTAAAGAAGAAATCCATATTCGTTTAGCTTCGGAAACATTCGTACATCTTCGTATAACATATACACATATTCGATTATTAATTTATTTGCTATAATATTAATAACAGCTTCTAAATCATTTGATCTGTCAATATGAAATATGAAAAGCAATTAAAAGATAATATTTTTGACTTTCTTTAGATATATAATAAGGTATATAAAAAAGGTATATAAATACGAAATTTTAACAAATAGGCCTACAGTTCTATAACCCTTTTAATTGTACCCATTTACAGAGTTCAAAACTCCGTCAGAATAGTTACTTATTCCTAAATAAAGTCAGTTGTTTTTAAATTTAGTATTATTTTAAATAATGTATTTCTGATGTGTATCTAGTTAATCTGCCTGGGATTTTCACGGAGGCTTACTAGTATTTATTAAAAATAGGGTGACAAAATTACCATTTTACTTTCTCACTATACTATAGTATAGAGAAAATATAGTGATCGCAAAAAAAAATCAATGTTGAGATTTTTGTGGAAATATTCGTTTTGGGACCCCCTGAGTTCAAAAAAAGTGGTTTTTACAAAATGTCTGTCTGTATGTCTGTATGTATGTATGTATGTATGTCTGTATGTCTGCATGTATGTATACAAAGCTAGAGAGAAAACTATTCTGTCGATTTCGAACAAATTTGCACCAAACATGTCAATTAGGCCTGTATAGATGCACGAAAAAAGGTTTTGAAAACATTTGAAAAACAACCCCTTTTTTCCCCAAAAAAACCCAAAAAATCAGTTATTATTTTTTTACAAAAATAGCTCTAACGATTTTGATAAAATTTGGCTTATTTGTAGCCCTTAATAGCCCAAAAAATCGCATCTTTCTAAAAATTCTCGTTTAGCTAATAATAATAACTGATTTTTGGGGTTTTTTTGGCCGAAAAGGAGGGTTGTTTTTCAAATTGTTTCACAACATTTTTTCGTGCATCCATACAGGCCTAATTGACGTGTTTGGTGAAAATTTGTTCGAAATCGATCTAATAGTTTTCTCTCTAGATAATAATAATAATATTTATTAGTTAATCTCCTACTTTGAAATTATGAAGCCAAAGTGAATCTGTTTAATAATTTAAATATGTTTGTGAGAAGGTATGTGCCAATTCCTGGTACCGTTCATTAATTATATAATGAGGTTAAATGTTTGATGTGTGTACAGAAAATAATGGGAAATGCGAGTACGCTAATTAAAATCTGAAGCAGCTACAAGAACTCTATTTCACGTATACTTTTAAAATAATTGAATAAATTTTGATTTTATCCTTATAACAATACATTAACGATTTCTAGTTTGAAATTAAAGCTACAGTATAAGTTATGTACTGCAAAGTCAAAGTCTAGATAATGGTGCAATTTTATTCTATTCAAACCGGCGACCATCCTCCTAATCTTATCTGGAAACCGCAACAGCCTCGTTAATCTGAGGTGGGCCAGATAAAGTAAAATGTTTTGACACTTGAATTAAGCTTTGCGAAAGAATAACGTACAAATTAATTACAGGCTCCTCCCAACTCTGTTGACGCGTTCTTCAAAACGTTCGGTCGACACTGAGTTCAGAGTAGAAGAATTCCCTCCTCCCGCAGTAGTTGAACAACTCTTGGAAAAAAGTCAATGCTAATAACCGAATTCGAACAAATCATTCGAACATTGTATTGTTTGCTATGTGTAAGGAAAACCGCCGCGCCCGGGGAACAGTAAAACGTAATGTGTTTTCTCTTTATTAAATACAAAATTCCTTTCATTCACGCAAACTCTGGCCAATCTGCGCATGCGTCAAAAATTAGATCACCCCTACCCCCAATAACCTACCCCAATCCAAGTGCCTCTGTCCTAATCAATCGTAATTTCCGTGAAAATATCAGAGTCGCCGCGGTTGGCTGTCATTTAATTTTCCCGATAATTTAAATGTGTGGTTGGCTGTCATTTAATTTTCCCAATAATTTAAATGTGTGGTTGGATGTCATTAAATTTTAGCAATAATTTAATTGTGTGGCAGGCTGTCATTTCATTTTAGCAATAATTTAATTGTGTGGTAGGCTGTCATTTAATTTTCCCAATAATTTAAATTTGTGGTTGGCTATCATTTAATTTTCCAAATAATTTAAATTTGTGGTTGGCTGTCATTAAATTTTAGCAATAATTTAATTGTGTGGTAGGCTGTCATTTCATTTTCGCAATAATTTAAGTGTGTGGTTGGCTGTCATTAAATTTTAGCAATAATTTAATTGTGTGGTTGGCTGTCATTTAATTTTCGCAATAATTTAAATTTGTGGTTGGCTGTCATTTAATTTTAGCAATAATTTAAATGCGTTGTTGGCTATCATTTAATATACCCAACAATTTAAATGTGTGGTTGCTGTAACTTCATTTTTCCAATAATTTAAGTGGGAATATGTTCTTCAGTTAAAAATGTCTATTATACAAAAAAAAACTTTCATTTTTTTAAAAACTACTTTGTATTTAATACACAGAAACGAAAATATCAACAGACACGCTTGTTTGCCGTAGTTTCGGTTGAAATTGTCGACAGTTTACTGAACAAAATAGTCGGCAAAAATAAATGTGGAAAGGGCCGACATGGGTAAAAAATTAATAAATATTTATTGCCGTGCTGGGAGTAGTAACGAAGTCGTGGATGGCATTGCAGCTCCTTTCCACGTCTCCCTCTGTCTCTTTTTAACTGCAGCTTTACTCACTTCTCTGGATATTGTGTGAAGCGGTGCTAAAACCGTAATATTAAACTTTTTAAAATATATGTGTGTGAAATAGTGTCGCTGTTTAAACCATCGACTGAAAATGTTCAGCGAAAAACTAATTTCGTTTCGTTTTATGTATATTCGTAACTTCGACGCAAACTGTATTTAGGAATCAAATGCTTGACAAACAATTTAAATTGAGGACTAACTAAAATACTGGTTTCAAATCTATATATATACAATTTAAAGTATAATTTCATGAAAAAACTGCACTTTCTGAATATATAATAATATATCTAAAACACACGCTGGTGGGGGAAAAAAGTAAATTAATAAATGATGTTAGAAAACTAGTAGGCTTCGCCCCAGCTCGCTTCGTTCACTAACCACTGCTACACTCGTGACGAAGTAAATGCAAACATATTATTGTACACTCTGATATTTTAATGAAAAGTATGATTAATTAGGGCAGAAGCAATTGAATAGGGGTTGGGTGGTGGGGTAGCGGTGACGTGAATCGAGACGCATGCGTAGTAGGGGTTTTGATCAGGACAGAGGCACCTGGTCGAGATAGGGTGGTGGGGCGTAGCGGTGACCTGGATCCTAACGCATGCGCAGGAGGGCTAGAGTTTTTGCGTGAATGACAGGATTTTTGTATATAATAGAGAGAAATGCTACTTATGAATTTTTGTAGAAGAAAACTCTTATTCAAATATGTTAAGTTTGTATTATAACGTATTGCGTGCTTTTGTTTTTTAATTTTGTTAGTACTTAACTATTCTTGGATTGTAAAAAGATACTGACTAGCTGTCTGTCTTTAAAATTTCTTGAAATTTTTATAAATAGGTGTTGTTTAGTATATAACAAAAAAATATAAAAAACAAACTCATATAATACGTAGTAATTATTTACTCAATATATCTAAATATTATTATTGTAATACCTCTGAATCGTTTTGTTGTTTTTAAAGTCAATGAATACATATCATTTTCCCATTCTTTACTTTAAGGCAAATATAAACATACAAAAACCAATAATAACACAAATGGACGATTAAAGGCCAAGGGAAACCCGGTTAAAGGCTAAAGTGATTGTTGTATTTGTAAATGGTTTTCGTTGCATTGTACGCGGCGACTCAACTAATGTCCCTCGCTAACATTACAAACGAAGTTAGGTTTGCCGAAACGCTGGCATTTCATCAAGCTAAAAGTATACTGTATTGTGAATACCGCTCTGGCCTACGCTTGTATCCATTTAGTCTTTTATCAGATAGCAAACAGTGGCACATGCTCACGCCACGACAATCAATGCAAGTTGAAAGCGGGTTTATTTTATTGAATGCCTTTTTAACACTATCCTACAATGGTTCGTTCCGTGACAATGCCGGCGATTGTATCTAACCAGGAGAGCCGGTCGCGGGGAAATTTCCCTCCTTTCAAACACTAGATTGGGGCTTTTAATGAATATTCGGAGTACTTGTTTTGTAAATTGTTTTTGCGTTTACTCGAGTTACCCCGTGATTGTAAGTGATTTGAAAGTAAAATATTTGTAGGTCGTTTATGTGGTGTACAATCGAAATGTACATTACATTTTTAATTAAGAAAAATTGCTAAGTACTTTTTAAAAATTACAGGAACTTAAAATCATGGTACTTTTGTCTGTCTGTCACAGTCATCTTGTCCGGAATAGACTAATACTGTACTGTACAATATCACAGTTAAATTTATAATTTAGTTTTTAAGAAACGTAACCCTCATATACAGGATGTTCCCGAACTCTCGGTCCTCTTTAGTGGGTTTGTTCCTGGGATCGAAACAAACACATTGCACAATATAAACGCAATATAAAACTACGTTTTTTCTGTCTGTTTCTATGTGTTGTTTATACAAAATAATTCATATCCAGAGAACGGTTTGACCGATTCACTTCAAACTTGGCGGGAAGTTTAAACTAGCAATGAACTACGTTACGAAAAATAAGTGATTATAGCCAATCAAGCGTTTAAAAATGGCGGCAGTTTGAACATTTCAAACCTAAATTACTCAAAACCCATACAATTAAACAAAAAAATGTCGAGACACTTTTTTATAGTCTTTGAGGTTTCTTTTTGGATGATGTAACTGTCAAAAAATCAAATGAAGGGCAATAGTGAAGTTTAAGATAATATCAGCATATTATGTACTGTACATATAATATTGTGCCTATAGGCTAATGGATTAAGCAAACCAATTAGTACACATAACTTAATTATTATCCTTCATCCAATTGTTTTGACCGCTACACCATCCGATAGGGAATCACAAGTTCTATAAAATAAGGTATTTTGACAGTTTCTGTTAAAATGTATGGTTTTTGAGTAACTTAGGTTTGAAAGTTTCACAAACAACAGCCCTTTTTAAACGCATGATTGGGTATAATCGCTTATTTGTCTTAAGATAGATCAAAAGACCATTGTTAGTTTAAACTGCATGCCAAGTTTGAACTCAATCGGTCCAATATTTCTCTAGATATGAATTATTTTGTAAAAACAAAATGGTGAATATCTGGAAAACGAAGCTTTTCCTGACCTATGCTCGTATGAACAATTTTTTAAATTTTAATCAGTTCCTCCTGAAGCACTTCATAACGGAACTCATATACAACAGTCAAATTTATTCTGAACTAGCAGAGGCTTCTTGAGGCTTCGCTAGCAGATAGGAATGAAAAGTAGGCCTATACCCGGTAATATTCACCGGCTCAAAAACGTTTTAGTAAGTTGCATGCAAATTGAACTATATTTCCCATTTAGGCTTACATACAAGAACACCTGTGCTAAAGTAAGCGCAAAAACCCGTTTTCCGCCATTTTGTTTGAGGTGTATTTCACGACTATGAGTGAATTGTTCCTAAAATATTTTCTTCGAACCGTATTTCACACCATTGATGGAAGTAATCGAAATGCAAGCGTTTTTGATCTCCTATACATTATATAACTTTTAATAAATATAATAAGTTTTAGGTAACTAGCTTCATAGCCCGTTTGCGGTTTCAAGAACATTCCAGAAACTTTTAGAAGATTCTATAACATTCGGGAACATTCTACAACATTCTGGAATATTCTAGAACCTTTTAGAAGATTATACAACATTTGGGAGCATTCTACAACATTCT
>JAGFPH010000488.1:539970-560634 GCA_018207615.1 Philaenus spumarius
TACAACATTCTCCAACATTCTGGAATATTCTAGAACATTTTAGAAGACTATATAACATTCTACAACATTCTGGAATATTCTAGAACATTCTGGTCAGTCTCTTCCACTTCGGGACTCCAGCTGCTTCACCGACTTTCCATAAAAGTTTATTGGTGCAATGCGCTCTTTTGACTCACATAACTCCGAACCCAATTCATGCAGTACCAAGCCGAAACCTTCTCCATGGACGGGGATGGAGGGCTCCCGTACCATATAACCCCGTGGGGCTGCGGAGGTGGGGTGTGCTGGAGTTATAGCGCGGACAAACCACGCTTTCATGTATTTTATGTAACGAATAGGGTAGAGGGGTCATATGTTTAAGATAAAATGGATAGGATTTTGGTTTAATTTCCATGATCCTTACACATTTTTTAAATTGTAAAAACATGTTTCGCCATATTTAAGTTACCTCATAACAATATACTATATTAATTGGGAATAAACATCGCTTCATAGAATAAACTTCCAACACAAAATCTCACAACTAACACGTTTATTAACTCAAACGCGTTTCAACGACAAAGCCGCCATCTTCAGTGATGCACGAGCTACAATAGTCAAACTATAACTCAACTATAGTTAACTATAACTTAACTTAACTATAGTTGAGTTAATAAACGTATTAGTTGTCAGATTTCAAAGTTTATTCTATCAAGTATATTTTCTCACAAGTCAAGTTCTTTATTTATTCAATATTTATTTATAAAAATAGTTGTAATAAACCGGTTCTTTTTCATATTAGTTGTATTTTGTAAAATTTCCATTTTAAAGCAAATCGTGTAGCTTCTTTGTCAGAGACTGTACATGTGATTTCTTATTTAACTAGCAATCAATTTTACCACCCATAAGCTTAGTTATTATACAAACAATATAGACCTTAATCCTACTTTTTGAATATTTTATATCAAAATATTTTTAAACATAAAAGTAGATAAGAAATAAATTTATATACGTCTCGCCTTCATAAAAGAAGGTCCCCACTGTCTATTCATTTCGGACGTACATACAAATATCTAAACTTTTAGTTTATAACCAAACATTAAACAAATTTTGTAGAATTAAAGACCAAAAACAAATAGCTTTGGTAAAACATTCCAGTGTTCGGTGTCTGCTGACTAATGGAAATGTTCTTAAGTAAATTGTATTTATTATTTTTTACTTCTTTCTATCCGCAAATGTCTAATAAACTAAGTTAATTAAAAAAGTTTTACACCGCCTTGGATAAAACTTTGGAATTTTAAAATGTGTTTGCAATTGATGTTCTGTTCGGCGTTAAACTCGCTAAAATAAAAATAATGAAGTACACAGGAAATTACAGGAAAACTTGTGACCTTTCCCACCGTTGCAGTTCTTTAAGATACGAAATGAGACGTTAGATTGATATCATTACATCCGTTAAATTTCATGTTTATAATGGCAATTATAGTCATTCCTAAAATAGATTTTCGAAACGTTAAAGTGTAAAATTGGAATGAAATTAAAAACAACACAAAAAGTATTCTGTAAACAAAACTAAGTAATTTAAACCATATATTTTATAATATAGTTTTTTAAAGTTAAGGAGTTCTTTTTAAAGGTTACAATTCAATATCTGTATGGGTTAATTTAGTCACGAAACGCACCGATGAAATGGACATTGTGCTTTTTCATTTTGTAAGTTGTGTTAAAAATAGTTTACTACTTGGTAATACCTCTGAAATGGACATTACACTTCCTAATTTTGTAAGTTGTGTTACAGCTGTATGGGTTAATTTAGTCACGACACGCACCGATGAAATGGACATTGTGCTTCCTCATTTTGTAAGTTGTGGTGAAACAGTTTACTTGGTAATACCGCTGAAATTTTCATTGTCCTTCCTCATTTCGTAAGTTGTGATAAAATAGTTTACTTGGTAATACCTCTGAAATGGACGTTTGCTTCCTCATTTTGTAAGTTGTGATAAAATAGTTTACTTGGTAGTGTTAAAATAATCAAATTTCAGATTAAACCAATATGACCAACGATTTATACTCATTACAGTTTTCACTTCTGTCTGCAGTCCCGCGACTGCTTTCTTTTTTTTTTAATTTCCCCCTCAAACAAATCATGCCACAAAGAACCAGCAAATCCGAGGGAAAAATTAGCGTTTAATCTAATCCGATAATGAAATATTTAAGTATAAACGGCACGGAGGGAGGTCCATCATCTAGTCGCAGATTCACGTTCAGGGCAAATATGTTCACCGAAGCCTGGACTATCGAATAATTAACTTTTATTGATTTTATTATTTCATCACAATTGAATAGCTCCGTTAATTGGATGGCCTATAATTTATTGTCTTTGTAATCAGCTAGCGTGTTAATATTTAAAGTGCATTTAGCCCGCCAGAGTGGCGTTCGCAGTCGGCACTGCCGGTCGAATTAAAAATAACTTGACGTAAAAGCTGATTACCACGGGAAACAGATACAATAGGCATTGGTATCGAAATGCAACAGTTGTTTGGGATTAAGCCATAGTCATTTGAAAAGTATGATCAATGTGTTTTCAGCCATTTTTAACCCCCGACGCAAACAGATTGGTGTTATAAGTTTAACGTGCGTATCTGTGTGTGGTATCGTAGCTCCCAAACGGGTGAACCGCTTTTGATTTTGTTTTGTTTAAAAGGTGACTTGATCGAGAATCTGTGCAGCCATTCGGGGATTTTAAAGTTTTTAATTTATCTCTTATTTTAAATTTCTTTGTGAGTTAAAATTCAATTAGGAGGGGGACAGGCCAACACTGCTACATACAGAAATTTTATATAATTTACTTTTAATACAGTACTAGTGAGCCCCCTGAAAAATTACAGGCTGATTAATAAGATACACATCAGAAATACATCATTTAAAAAACAAACTATTTAAAAACAACATTAATAGGTACTTATCTAGGCCTACCTAACTATGCTGACGGAGATATTTAACTGGGTAAATGGGTACAATAATAAGGACTATAAAACTGTAGGCATTTTTTATAGGCGAAAAACCTGTGTGGTTATCATCGAATGATTGAAGTTGAAGGCAGATTAATTAGATACACATCAGAAATACATTATTTAAAAGAATACTATTTAAAAACAACTGACTTTATCTAGGCCAACTTAACTATACTGACGGAGATTTTTAACTCGGTAAATGTGTACAATAATAAGGATTATAAAACTGTAGGCCTTTTTTTACAGGCGAAAACCATGTATTGTTATCATCAAATGATTTAAGTTGTAAACATAACAACTTGGGTTTGTTAACTATTACAGATCACAGATGATGTATGAAATCAGCTGTATATTATATGTTACGTACGGACGTACACTCGCTTTTATAGGAGTTGATAGGATTTATCATAACCATAGCGTATTAATATTAAGTTGGTAAATAGTATTAAGGCTTCATTGGTTTGCACACCACTAATATAAACCACAAGTTTAATGTAACACCTGATCGCAAAAGAAGAAGAAATAAAAAAGGCAGTGGTAAATTCCAAGGTTTAAACTAATAGCTGTTCTAATCTGGTTCTAATCAGCTTCTAATCTGTTCTAATCAGGTTCTAATCACGCCACGCTACCCATGAAATGGACATTGCGCTTTCAAATTTTATGAGTTGTGTTAAAATAATTTAGATGGCAATACCTCTGAAATGGACATTGCACTTCCTAATTTTGTAATTTGTGTAAATTAGTGTACTGGTGATACCTCTAAAATCGACATGGTGCAAATTTACTTTTATTTCAAATTTAGAGTTTATAAGCATTTACTATCGAAATTTCAGGATGAAAATATGTATATAAAAATAATAAACAATCATTTTACCAAATGATTGTTTATTATTTTTAAATGTCTAAATTTGCTAATTTGGTTGCAATGGTACTGAATGTAAATTCATTAAAGAAAAGTGTGTTGGTTCAGTGTAGGCCTAACTTAAAATTATGTTGTTAAACTTTGAATACAAATTAGCTGTTTAACTTCAATATTTAATAACAGATAATCAAATTATAAGTCAGAATTTCTACAAGATTTTCAAAAAACCTGTATTCGTTCAGTAAAGATCGAACCTAAAATTGTATTCTTTTTTATTATTATTTGACTATAGACATCTATGTTTATGTTATTTTTTAGATTTCAATTTTAATTGGAACAAGATAAAGTTATCAAATTTCGGATTAAACAATATAATTAACGATTTATATTCATGACAGTTTTTACTTCTGTCGGCAGTTCCACGACTTCTTTCTTTCTTATTTTCTCACTATACTATAGTATAGAGAAAGTATAGTGATCGCAAAAAAATCGATGTTGAGATTTTTGTGGACCTATCCGTTTTGGGACCGCCTGAGTCCAAAGATGTTGTTGTTTTTACAAAATGTCTGTCTGAATGTCTGTACGTTTGCCTGTATGTATACAAAGCTAGAGAGAAAACTATTCCATCGATTTCGAACAAATTTGCACCAAACATGTCAATTAGGCCTGTATAGATGCACGAAAAAAAGTTTTGAAAACATTTGAAAAACAACCCCCTGTTTGGCCAAAAAAAAACCTAAAAAATCTGTTATTATTTTTGTATAACGGCTCTAAAGATTTTGATAAAATTTAGCTTATTTATAGCCCTTACTGTACCCTACCATATGCAAAAAAATAGCAACTTTCTAAAAATTCTCGTTTAGCTAATAATAATAATAAATAACTGATTGGGGGGGGGGGGCTTGGCCAAAAAGAGGTTTGTTTTTCAAAAAAAATCAAAACCTTATAGCGTGCATCTATACAGGCCTAATTGACATGTTTGATTAAAATTTGTTCGAAATCGATCGAATAGTTTTCTCTCTAGCTAATAATAATAACATTTATTAGTTACTCTCCTACTTTAATGTATCCCGTCTCCTACTTTAATACAATTATGAAGTCGCAGTGAATCTGTTTTGTAATTTAAGTATGTTTGTGAGAAAGTATGTGCCAGTTTCTGGTACCGTTTATTTTATAAGGAAGACGAACTATTCGACATTTTTTGTAAAATCTTTTTTTATTGTTCACGGTAATGGCGACAATGTTATCACAATAGACGGAATTGCGGTCACATAAAAAATACACTTCATGTGTAGCGTTTAAGTAAGTAACCACGCATATAATCAACTCTAATGAAACTTCCACATTTTATCAACTTTTATGCTAATAACATTTCCTCCGTTATTATTCAACGACAAAACTTTCCGTCGATAAATTAAATTGGCCCGATACAAATCAACCTGAGAGCCAAGTTTGTTGGAATACGATCGGCAATCTATACACGGCTTCCTAGAGAAACTGATCTCCGGCTGGATAAAGATGGACGGACGGTCAGGACAAGTTCTGGCTTTCAAAACTTTTCTAAGATCTGACAAACTTGCGAACTCGGTGCTTTTGTATGCAATCAACCCTCGCCTGGTTACTTCAAAGAGAATGTATAACTGAGTTGAAGCCTCTCGTCAGTTTTTCCACTTGTTTGTATAATGGATTAAATGCGTTTGTATTTTAAGTTGGAGAACGTTTCTTTGTGCGTTTATTTTGGTGTTTTTATTTCCGAAGGAGACATGAATGTAGGGTAGAATAAATTTTAGATTTTGAGAAATAGGAATCAATGGTTGTGACCTAAAATCATTAAAACAAACTCCTAAAAGTGCCCTTAAAAATACACCGATTAAATAAAAATTACATTTCATTATTTATGTATTATAATTATTACATTGTTTTTTTTTTCATTTAAATAACACGCACGAAAATCGGCCCAGTAGATCTCCAGAAATAGGTATCAGTAGGGTTGTACCTAAAACTCCTAAAACTGCGCTTAAAAAATAATATAGTGATGAAATATAAGTTGCGTTTCTTTATTTGTTTATAACAATGACAACATTTGAATAGATTTAAAGCAAACCGCACGATAATCGGCCCACAACCAAAAATTCCATTTATGGTTGTGTAAATTGTAAGCACCTTTGTTAACAAATTTAACAAAAGAAGCAATCAATTGTCTAGAAATCTTATCGCTTGGCAAAGATATCTAAACCAGCCAATAGAGATCTTTTTATGCTACGAAATTTAACAGCAAACCGATATGATTTGAGGAATAGTTTGTTCAAATAACACCTTCAGAAACAATGATTTTTTGTTTTAGAATTTTTTAAACAACAAAAACCGTGAATAAACGGGATTTTTTAAAAGTTTATTTGCTTATTATTATTAGATGTAACGATATATTTTCAATGGAAAAGTTGTAGCAAATTTAAAAATCTTTATAATGAGACTTTTTAAATCTTGATCGATGCTTTTTTTTACTGAGAAAAATTTTAAAATAAACGTGTGCGGCCGTGGGACCCTCGTCAGGAACGAAGTTCATCACACCTTTTCTTCAATTCATTTACTCTCCTTGTGCGTGATTAATCTACGTGCCATTAACACAATTCCAAATCTTTAATTTTTAAAATGTAAAAATTATAAATTAAAAAAAAAATTTTGTCGGTGTTTTTTAAAATTTTGTTTAGTCAAACATGCATCGATTTAGACTTACAAAGTCTCATTTTAAAGGGTTTTTAATTTACTACAACTTTACAATTGATAGTATAGCTTTCCATCCAATGATTTACAAAATGTAAGCGAAAAGCCGAAAAAAGAAAAAAATCACGGTTTTTGTTGTTTCAATAATTCACAATAATACAACGTCACTGTTTCCGAAAGTGGTATTTTCATTCCTCACCAAGGAATCGGTTTGCTGTTAAATGTTTTAGCAAAAACTGCCTTTTTTTCTCTCTAATGGCTGGCCTAAACCGAGAAACAAATTGATGAGTTTGAAAACTGAACTAATTAGAAACCATACTACACGGTCCAACAGGTTCATATTATATTACAAAATAAACGGGAACAAATACGTTCTCTAAAAAATATATGTAAACTAATTTCCCTTTTTTAACAAAAATAAGCATGCTAAGAATAAAAAAAATCTAATTAAGAAACAAAATTAACGAAAGTGCTAATGTTAAACGTTACTGTATAAATGAGACAGTTTATTAAGATATTTTTACTAACATCTTGTGGACGCCGTCTTTGCCAAAATAATAGTTTATGTGTTATTGGTTCAAACTGTTGACTTATCCGAATATAAACCGATGAAGAAACCAGTTAATTCTAAGTACAGACTAGACGAGATAAAACTTATGAATCACTTGGACAAAAATTCACTCTTACGTTTATCGCACATTTATCTTTATAGCCCCATTTGCATCATTTCAAAACCATACCTGTATATGAACATTAGGCTACCATTTTCACATATTTAGATTATTTAAGGCTATATAAAAGTCTACACATTTATAATAACTTCTACAAAACTCTAATAATTATTTATTTAATATTAGTTTAAAACATTCTTTGTTATTATTAAACATTCTTTAATAAGCTTTTCAATGGTGTATTACATAACCTTTATATTTTAAATTATACATTATTAACCCCCCCCCCCCCCCCCCATAAGCCCCCAAAAATAATAGAGGATCAGATATGTCAAAAATTGGTCCTATTATGCAACACATGAAGTTTACAAAGTTTAGTTCATTTATTTTCAGTAACAAAAATAATGGGAGGGTTAAAGGGACTTTATGAACACTCTGTATAGCCCCCCCGTATTCCATAATTTTTGTCTAGAAACTCGCCCTCAGTTTGAGAGAACTAATTAACAAATTATAAAGCTCATAAAATATACTTAAATTACAAGCTTAAACCTTCCATACTAAGGAAAAAAGTTAAATGTGTAATTGTATTACTTTAAATGTGTCAAATAATGAAAACTTAAATGCCTTGAAACCGTTTTGGTAGTATTATAGTAATTTTGGAAAGACAGCTTATCAAGGTATTGGCTTATTTTCCTGCACAGTAACAATAAAATGTCACCTTTGTGGTGTAACTAGTTGTGTTCGTTTTTAAACTCGGTGGTAAAATCAGCTCCTATAAAAGCGAGTGTACGTACTTACGTGAGTAACATATAATATAACAGCTGATTTCATCCATCATCCTGTAATACTTAAACACAAAACCCAGCGTAGATTATACTTTGGGGTTATGTTTACAACTTCAATCATTATAATTTCTCGTGAAGTTGTTTTCTCTAAATATGAGTTATAGAACTAATGTATGCTATAATATACGTTATAATATTTGCTTTGAGGTTATAAACTGTATATAAATACAACCTTTTATCATCAAAATATTATTATTTTGTTTATACAAATTTAAAGAAGAGATATCTATTCGTTTAGCTTCGAAAACATTCGTACATCTTCGATAAACATATAAATATATTCCATTACTACCAGGCCCGATCCGGCTTTACACGGGTAGACAAATCAAAGTTAAATGTATATTAACAACAACAAAAATATATATAAATATATTACACTATGTATTTCGTATGGGGATTTTAGTAACTTTGACCCCCCAAACCCCCCGTAAAATTTCGAATTTTTTGAAAACCTTTCTTAGCGATCACCTAGGGCCCCAGAGGAAGCTACATACCAAATTTCATTGAAATCCGTTCGGTAGTTTTTGAGATTTCGTGATGAGTCAGTGAGTGAGTGGTATTTGGCTTATATATTTATATAGATTAATTTCTTCACTATAATATTAATAACTTCCAAATCATTTGACCTATCAATATGAAATAAAAAGCAATTAAAAGATAGTATTTTTATATTTCTTTAAATATATAATAACGTATGCAAATAAAAAAAGTTTAACAAATAGGCCGCCTTCAGATTTATAATCCTTGTTATTGTACACAATTACCGAGTTAAAAATCCACATCAGCATAGTTAGGTAGGCCTAGATAAGTTGGCCTTAATGTTGTTTTTTTTAAATTATGTGTTTCTGATGTGTATCTAATTAATAAGCCTGTGATTTTTCACGGGGGCTTACTAGTATTTACTAACAATACCATTTTAAAATGTAATTACTTAATGGGGTTAAATTAGGGTGACCAAACATTTCCGGAGAAAACCGGCCACAACCACCCTCCCCCATGTACCCAGGTTTTTATAGAAATTCATGTTAATACATTTTGTTAGCCTGATTATAGCCTGTTGATAAAAAAAGAAAAACACAAAATTTACTATGACTTTCTTCTACGTATACAGGGTGTTTGAAAAGTCTAGAAACAGCTTAATATCTCAAAATGTACGAGTCTTATGAGATAGAAATAAAAGCAGTTATTCACAACCATAAAATAACTACTTTTTGGCAAGTTTGAAATTTTTGTCCGCCCTCTTGGATCCGCCATCTTGGAATGAACTTCATTTTTTTAAATGGGAAGGTGGTCATGTGATACATCATTTCGATGTAGAATTTTAAGAGAAAACCAACGGTGAAATTTTCACATCCATATCTTTAACCGATTAAAAATGGCGGCCAAAAACATCGAAATCGAGTTTTCCGATTTTGGCCCAGTTTACTGTACTATTTTTTTATTAAAATATTAATTATTTTTCTTTTTTGATTCAGACTTACATAAGCTTTCAAACGACAGCTGTATTTAATTCAACCACTCGAAATAAATTTTGAAAAAATCAAAATGGCTGTAACTAAATTTTTTTAAATACTCCCAAATATCGTTGTGTGGCATATCGCTTGAAAGCTTATTTAATTCTGAATCCAAAAAGAAGAATAATTAATATTTTTTTAAATAGTACTGCAAAGTGGGGCAAAATCGGAAAACACGATTTCTTTGTTTTTGGCCGCCATTTTGAATCAGTTAAAGATATGGATGTGCAAATTTCACAGTTGGGTTTCTCTTGAAATTCTACATTGAAATGATGTATCACATGACCACATTCACATTTAAAAAAATGAAGTTCATTCGAAGATGGCGGAACCAAGATGGCGGACAAAAATTTCAAACTCGCCAAAAAGTAGTTCTTTTATGGTTGTGAATAACTGCTTTTATTTCTATCTCATAAAACTCGTACATTTTGAGATATTAAGCCGTACCCAGACTTTTCAAACACCCTGTATATACTATACATAGGCCTATAAATGAACTTAAAGTGTCAGTCTGAGATTTCGAAATAAAATACTGTTTTCTGGGATCGTATGGTTACTTAAACGCTACCAAAACTTAAACATGCATTTAACATTTTTTTGTTTGTCTGGTTGAACCAATGTTGACAAAACTTTCATTTCCATGTTTAAGTTAACTATTTCAGAGAGACTTTTCAGAGATTAATCTAAGGTAAATAAAACAACTGATTTGGATTAAAAGCTCAACACTTTGACAAGAACTGTGTTTTAATTTAGTACACATGCTGCAATAACGTGAAACACCTCAAAACCTGATTTGTAATTTTTATGATCATTCGAGATTTATTAGTGACAGACTGGCGGAAGACGGGATTTTAGCGTTGCAAATCTAATAAATTACGTAGGGCTAGATCGATTTGGGCGAAACTCAGTGTGCGTTTTTGGGCCTTGGAACTCGGATCTAAAAAAATTGTTTTCCTATTGTGTGCAACGGTAAGGCACAATATTTAAACTTCCTTTTTTAAATTCAATCACATTTGCTAGCGAAGCCTGGTTATGGAATGAAACAGGCGAACTTTTAAAATATCACTACTTGTTGAAATAGCATCAGCTACAGATCTTTCTTTAGGAAAATAAAAAGTTTTATAAACTTATATATGTTTACAAACTGGAAACTATAAGGTGTTTAGTTCAGATCGCATCACATCCATGCTAGAAAAGTAGGCCTTGAAAAAACTTTTTGTTATACAACTCAATTTTTTTGAATGAGTTAAAAGTATATTGATTTAAATGATAAACGCGGGTTTCAAGTATATTTCCAACAAAATAATTTTAGAGTAACATTTATCGTCTCACTTCTTCCAGGATTTAAAGATTTTTACATAATATAATGGAGAGGTTTGGCCTTACTTATACGCACGACTAAAATGTAAAAATTAAAATGGCTCGTTTATTTGAATTGAATAGACTATGTAGCTATACCAAACTGAATGGAATGGGGAATTTCAGTTTTCGTTTAATGTGCGAGGAAGTGGGCCTACTCAAAATTAAACTATGTGTTCTATATATTTAAAATTGTACAGTTAGGAATAAAGGAAAAACACATAGCTTTTGAAATTCAATCATAAATGAATGAGTACTAAAAATAACCTAACCTTTTTCATGTGCATTTATTAACTTTTAGAACTACATGTTTGTTAAGCAATTATTTTGAGTTCCGAATTATGTGCGAAAATACAAGTTAAAGAAAATTTACTTTCTTCCATAGAATTTAAAAAAAAACACCAAAACCAAAATTAACCATAAAGGCTATTGGGTTTATTTTAACAATTTCCAGCGTATTTTATAACGTAATTTTTAAATTAACTCAGCAGTACAATCTACGATATTGTTTAACATAAATTTTATTGCACCATATTTGAAACATTTAATAAGTAAAGTATTAAAACGTGAAAGTCAATTTTGTGGAATTTGGATCCAGAAAAATATAATTTAATTTAAATTATTTACAACTATTGTACCAAACACATCGGACTTACACCGGCTTATTGGGACAAGAATGAGATGTACTAATCATAGAAAATACTGAAAATATTTAAAACTCACAAAAGAGGTTGTGGGACGGAATTAGATAAACTAAAATTAAAAGACTTTGCAGTTTTAAAATGAGTGGCTATGTCAATCCATCGGATATAAATAATTACGATTCTTATTTTCTAAAATATAACCTATATATTTTTTGTATCAGTCTATCTATGACTAACTTGAGCGTATTTTTGTTTTAATTTACTTTTTAAAACCATTTCTTATATATTTTTAATTATTACCCCCTTTAAATTCTAGCCCTAATTGTCTGTTTAAATAGCAAACAGCATACACGTTAAATGTGTGTGTATTTCATTCTAAAAAAGGTCACGCTTTACTGAAAACACGATAAAAATCAAAGCCCAAACAATTTAATTTAAAATGTCAATTTATTTCACCATATTTAAACAGAAAATCCGAAAATAAACTAAAAAAGTAAAGCCTAGTTTCAACAAAGTCTTATTTCAGAGTTAATAAAATATTATCCAACTTCAATTTGTTTCAAACGAATTTCATAATATTCGAAGCCAGCTATCTACACAATAACCGCCTTTTAAATAACTACGGGTTTTAGTTATGCCCCTTCAGTCAACTATACAAAGTTGGACTAAATATACAAAATGTTAAACATTAAACAAACACACACTTATACATAGAAAATGACACATTCAGTCAAAACAGTATACAACAACTTAAGTAAAACAAAACTCAAATAAACTAAAAACTTTCATTTCGAAATAAAAACGAAAACTTTGCCTACTGGATAACTCACAAATCACTACTCGGAGCCACTCTCACCCACTACGGTTCACTCGGCGCGCGCTGTACTAGCGCACTGAAATAAGTTACAATCACAACAGTGAAGCCCATCTCAACAATCACATTTCCCTCGACGCCGACACAAAATTCCCCGCTCTGTTGCGAAATTTCCCTCCCGTCCGACGCGAGTAACGACGGAACCGATTGATTTTACTGGTATAAATATTTTTGCAACAACACGCGACCGGTTAACGATATCTTTATTATTGTTGATAACAGTAATGTCTACCAACGTTTTAACGTGAAAAAGTACTTCTTTCTATTTTTAATCAAGAACGCTAAATATGAAATTCCTCTATGAAATCTAATCATGACGAGCCGGGCAAATTATGATTGTAACGATTCATTGAACGTAGTTCTTCTATATTTGTGTTTTGTTTGAACACTAAAGCTATTTGAGTGAAACAAACTATTTGCCTGTGATATTTTATGCAGGTTGATTCTGTAATGAATGGAAATGAAAGTCAAAATAAAGAAAAAACTTCCTATTTAAATATGTCCTGAATCGCTTCTTTTAAAAGCTATCCACCATTTTTCTTTTTTAATAAATAACTAGAGGAAACTCCTGCGTGCTAAGCACGCCAACGCCATTGGAACCTTCTATGCACATAATCATGTTATGTTTTCTTTATAATAAAGGTGTAGGATTAATAATAACCCCAAAGCAAAGATGGTAAATAAAGTTAAATGTTCAAATCAAATTATGTCATGTATTTGAAATAATATAATAAGGTTAAAAGAGCCAGCAAGGGTCAGGCCTATACCTTAATAAAAACCTGACCTAAAAGTTTGAAATACAAATAATTGCTTCAGAGTTTGAAATCAGCTGTCAATGGAAATATTGGAGCAAACAGTTGTTTTATCTGTTGTTGTATTCATTAGTTTTTGTAGTAAATGCATGTAAATACATGTGTTGGTTCCTCAGTCTAGGCCTAACTTAAGATTTTTTCCGGCTAAATTTACAAATATTGAAATAAAAAATGTTTAACTAAATTAATCATAGCCTATCAATGAATAGTGTAGCTTTTTATTAGTAAAACTATTTTTTCAATCGGTTCAAAATGGGCTGTTGAGGTGACTCTTATGGTGAGACCTAATATCGGGAGTGGTCAATGAGCATCGATCATGGTCTCCAGAACACGTTTTGGGATATATATGTTCGCATTCTAACGGCCGCATTTTACGTCCGATTTGGCTCAAATGTGGTACACACGTTGGTTCTGTAAGAAGTTCGGACGAGTCCGTTAGCCACAAAAAACCCGACAAACAGAAGCACGGTTTTTCGACCGAAAGTAACATTTTCTTAGGATTTTCGTACTAGATTTTTGTTAAAAAATAAATATAGGAAATTTTTTGTGCACATTTTTTTTAAGATGCCCTTACAACCCCCCCCCCCCCCCCCCAAATTGATCAAATCGTAAAATACAATAAAATTACGCAGTATACGGTCGAGGTGCAAACAAATTCGACTAATATATTTTGTACACATAGGCAGATATTTTTGAGTAGACCAATTTTCCAAATAGTTGGTTGAAACTGTAAAATGTTGTGCATTCACATACAAGGGCAAAATAATTTAGTAAGGCCAGCGCTTTTTTATAAGTGCATACATAATATTCTCATATTTATACATACATTATAAAAATTGCTGTACTCTCAAACAATAATAGTGTTTAATTTCTGGTGAAAATAACTGCTCGACCTTGCAGCCTCGGACTACTTCGCTTCGCTCCCAACGGACGAACTCGCGACGGTAGGATTCCATACCGGTTTAATTATTACACATAATAATAGTGTTTAATTTCTGGTGAAAATAACTGCCCTTTTAGGGGTTTGTAAGTCCACTAAATGATGCTTTTGCAATTTAGTTCACAGTTTTCATAACATTTAAGTAGAAAATACGTTTTTGAAAGAAAATTTTTAAAGAATAATTTTAGAAGTACGCTTCTTTTTTTTCTTCTTTTTTTAAATTCCATGGTTTAGCCTACGGATTAGTATATTAATTAATAATAATCAATATTACCTTAGTTTGGTACGTCAACTAATCCTTTCCTCTTCTCACTTCTTATTTTACGACCGCGGTTTCGGGCATTCGCCCATCCTCCGGTAAACACTTTACAACACAAAAACATTAATAAAACATATAATAGCTCCGAGTGGAAATCGAAGCTTCTTTAAAAATACAAATACTAGAATTGAACTACTTTCAACTTAGTAAATTGTACGAGTTTGATGTTTAGAAATAGTTTAACATAAATAATTCGATCACGCTGCTGACCCGCTGATATGGGTCGAGCGAATATCCAAAATTAAGTTTATATGCTTTAGGGTTTTAACCAACTATTTGGGAAATTGGTCCACTCACGAAGGCGCTGAATGGCTGCCTCTATGTACAAAATATATTAGTGGAAATGGTTTGCACCTCAGCCTCCAGCCCCGGTTTCTTTCCGCTCGCAGTTTGCGACTCGACATTGCGGCCTCGGACTAACTTTTCGCTTCGCTCCCAACGGACGAACTCGCGACGGGAGGTTTCCATACCGGTTGACAGCCTCGTATCAAAAGCTGCCCCACGGTAAAATCCCCCACATGAAATTTAACCGAGAAATTCTAAGATATCTTATGTTTTAATTGCTTTGACGGGCTGTAAGGTCGTGTAAAAAACAAAATTTACAGAATAATTTTTTACATAATTTTTTACTTTCTCTCTATTCTTATAGTATAGAGAAAGTATAGTGATCGCAAAAAATCGATATTGAGATTTTTGAGATTTGGGACCCCCTGAGTCCAAAAAAGTGGTTTTTACAAAATGCCTGTCTGTATGTATACAACGCTAGAGAGAAAATAATTCGATCTATTTCGAACAAATTTGCAGCAAACATGTCAATTAGGCAGATGCAAGAAAAAAGATTTAGAAAAAATTTGAAAAACAAACCCCTTTTTTGCCAAAAAAAACCCCCCAACAAATCAGTTATTATTTTTTTTATAAAAAAACAGCTTTAACGATTTTGATAAAAATTTGGCTTATTTGTAGCCCTTAATGTATCCTACTATATGCAAAAAACGGCATATTTCTAAAAATTCTCGTTTAGCTAATAATAATAATAATAATAATAACTGATTTTGGGTTTTTTTTCGCCAAAAAGGAGGCTGTTGTTCAAAGTTTTTCAAAACCTTTTGTCATGCATCTATTCAGGCCTAATTGACATGTTTGGTGCAAATTTGTTAGAAATCGATCGAATAGTTTTCTCTCTAACTAATAATAATAATATTTATTAGTTACTCCCCTACTTTAATGTACCCCTCTCCTACTTTAATACAATTATGAAGTCACAGTGAATTTCTTTAATAATTCAAGTATATGTTTGTGAGAAAGTATGCGCCAGTTTCTGGTACCGTTTATTTATAAAACCCCAAAAAAAGTTTCTTTATAGCACGAAAATCTAAAAAAATTGTTACTTCCCGTCAAAAGATTTACTTTCGGTTGTTGGATTTTTGGTTAAGGGTCTGCTGTAGTGGCGGCCATCTTGGATCTGTATAAGAGCAATGTTAAATTTCAAACCATTTATTTCGTTTACTTTTTATCATAAAATTGTTTGCAAGGTCACAATACGCATCCGTCTTGCAATTTACATTTTTTAAATGCTTTTGATTTGTTATGTAATTATTGACATATTGTAAGTACAAAGTTTGAATTTATTTCCTAACACAATAAAAAATTAATAATGAAAAATAATTTGCAAGCCGGATCAGAAATTTTATAAAGAATATTCAGGTTTTTTTTCAACACTCAATTACAAAAGATAGACTTATAAAATGGTTTGAAATGAGGCAATGTCAAAGCGTTCAGCTGCAAGAAATTGCACTGTTTAGATAGGGATACAGTGAGAAGCGGTTGCGTTTAAGGTTGCTTTCTCGTTTACTGAAGCAGACCTTTAACGAACTCGTCCGAGCGCTTTGGAAAACCTACGCGCGCACCGAATTTCAATCAAATCGTACGAAAAATGCGGCCGTTAGAGTGCGAACACATATAAAATTTTTTTTAATAACACCCTAAAACGTGTTCTCGGGGCCATGATCGGTGCTCATTAGCACCGACTACACTCGACCTTAGATCTCACCATAAGAATCACTGCCAATACCTCGTCTTTCTTGTGCAAATTCGTCAAAAAGATAAATTGTGATTTTCCTTCATCAAAACAGATTTAATAGCTCATGTTTTTTCTCAAATTTCGACTATAAAATGTAAATAGTAAAGAAGAAGAAACAAAACTATTGCTTCAGAGAACACAACTATTGGCGAGCTCGTGTCAGATCTATTGATATATTCTTACATGTGTTTCCCACTAAGCAGTCAGTTCTAAATCCGTAGATGTGTAATACGGAGCATGCGCGACAACGAGCAAATGTATCAAACATATCATTCGTTGCACTTACATTAGTGTAATAGAAACAAATGCAGAGCAGACATACCGTACAACTTTAGGTCTACGTGATATTTCAGTACAACTCATTTCATTTAAATACAGGCTGCCACGCCTTTGCCATTAAAATAATAGCGCCTATTGTAAGCCAACCATAACGGACACACTTTGATGTGGTAATATATTCTTTGATTTTTATACACAAAATGTTTCTTCTTTATCTTTTTATAGGAAACAGTGTTAACTTAGTGTTTAGCTCAAGCATAAATAATTCATATTTTCATCTCATTTGTCCCATTTTAAAACACACTAGAGTTGCAATATGGTTTAGATCAATTTTCACCTTTTAGAAAACAATATACATATTCAACGATCGACATATGTTATTTCCTTTTTTATATGTAAAAAATGTGTTAAATTACAGTTTAACTCTAATTAAGGAAGGTCACTGTAATTCCCTGTCATGTAATTTATTGTACAACTAGTGCGCCCCTGTGAAAAATCACAGTCTGATTAATTAGATACACATCATAAATACATCATTTAAAAAACAAACTATTTAATAACAACATTAAGGCCAACTTATCTAGGCCTACCTAACTATGCTGACGGGGATTTTTAACTCGGTAAATGTGTACAACAATAAGGATTATAAATATGTAGGCCTGTTTGTTAAACATTTTTATTTACATAAATTATTATATATTTAAAGAATGATAAAAAATAAAATTTTTAATTGCTTTTTATTTCATATTGATAGATCAAATGATTTAGAAGTTATTAATATTTTTGAAGAAACTAATAATCGAATATGTTTATATGTTATAAAAAGATGTACGAATGTTTCCGAAGCTAAACGAATAGGTAATTTATATAAACATTTAAATGTAAATCTACTTCTTTAAATTTGTCTAAACATATATATTGATGATAAAAGGTTGTATTTATATACAGTTTATAACCTCAAAGCAAATATTATAGCCTAATGTTTATTATAGCATAACATTAATTCTATAACTCATATTTAAAAAAAATCAACTTCACAAGAAAGTATAACGATTTTGTAAAAATAACCCCAAACTATAATCTAGACTGGGTTTGTTTTACTACAGATGATGGATGAAATCAGCTGTTATATTATATGTTACTCACGTACGTACGTACAGTACGGACGTACAATCGCTCTTATATGAATTGATTTTGTTTAATTTTAATGAAATTGTCTGTCGTTTAATTTGCTATACGTTTGTCGATGTTCTATGTAATTGTCTATTATTACATTTATTATACACCTTTTGTTTATTTGTAATGTAATTAATTGTCTGTCGTTTAATTTGCTATACGTTTGTCGATTTTCTACGTAATTGTCTATTATTACATTTATTATACCTTTTTTTTATTTGTAATGTAATTAATTGTCCATCGTTTAATTTGTTATAATTTTTTTTTGATTTTGTATGTATTAATTGTAAAGTAATTGTCTGTCGCTTAATACTTTGGTCGTTATTTATGTATGTCCCAGTTATTTAATTTACTATACATTTATGTATTAATGTAATTGTCTTTCGTTTAAATTACCAGAAATTTGTCAATTATTTATGTAACTGCCTGTTATTAAATTTATAATAGCTTTCTGTTTATTTGTAATGTAGTTGCCTCTTGTATACTTTAGTAGGCCTATATAGTTTTGTCGATTTTATGTAAGTGTCTATTATTCAATTTATTGTAGCTTTCTATTTATTTGTAATGCAATTGTCTGTCGTTTAATTTAGTATCGTTTGTCGATGTATTATGTAAATGCATTATTTAATTGTTTTACCTTTTTTGTAAATTTTGAATGTAATTTAATTTATTATACATTTCTGTTTATTTTTAATGCAATTTCCTGTCATTATTAATGAATATACCATTTTTTTTAAACAGTTAATTGTTTTAGTTAATTGCAATATTTATTTGATTATAATTGTGTACTGTATATTTTATGTTTTAGTGTATCAAATTACATTTATAAAATACGACAGGTTTTTTTGTGTGTAAAACACTAATTGTATGTATGTTATGTGTGTTCATTCATTAGAAAACATAAGCATACACAGACAGCGTTTTCTAAAAATAATGCAAGTTGCAGTTAAGTTCGTTTTAGTACCTATACGCAAATGCAAGGAAAAAATGTATCAAAGTTCTTTTTTAAGGAGAAATAGTGAAATTTATTTAAAAAATTAGCTGTTACCCGTGGCTTTGTTCCTAGATGTGATTAAATAAACTAAAGGACTATCAGTTAAATATCGTGTCTTACCTTTACGCGCAATTTAAAATAAAACTACATCTATTAAATTTAATTAAAAATTTTAAATACTACATCTGTAAACTTAAGAAAATTTGTTGTGGCATGTGTAATAGCTGTGAACACGAAGATGTTGTGGAGCATACCCTGTTCAATTTTAAAGAAGGAAAGACGCAAAAAGAAGAGTGGGAAAGAATTGAAAGATACATCATGGTGGTGATGAGGCGGAAGGAAGAACTATTAAGAAATATGTTAGAAGAGAAACGATGGTTTAAACAGTAGCAAGCCGCGAGAGTTGAGCGAAGCGAGCACGGGACCTTACATTTTGATTTATAAATGTAATATTATTACTTAGATTTGAAGATATAATTAATCCTACACCATTATTGGAACAAAGTTCCTTAACGCGGGTTGCGGTAGGAGTTAACAAATAGAAAATGTAATGCGTAACGAAAAAGTGCTATTAATTGGTTATGACAAATATAAAATACGAGTAACGAAAAGGCGTTACCTAATTAGTTGCTATGGCAATAAATACATGTGTTTTGGTTCATCGACTTCAATACGATCGGTTCCGTCCAACGTAGTTCAGATAATACCGTCAACGCAGAAATTTTATGTTAGGCCTAGAAAGTAATTTTAAGTCTAGGCCCAACCTAAAAATATTGTATGGATGTTGCCGTTAAGACAGGTAAAACAAATTAAACATACGCACAGTAATTTTAGGTTAGGCCTATACGGATGAACAATCATTTTATGTTTATTGAATGTATTTACAATGAATTGACATTTGACTGTGTTTACCACCTTAGCTTTGATGTTATAGTTAATTCTACACCTTTATTATAATAACATTAAACGTATGGAAACAGTAAATATTTGTATTAAAAAAATATAATAATAAAAACCTTTAATAGCATTTATTATTTATGCTGGTAAAAGAATTGAATAAAAGGCGTGATGAACTTTGTTGCTGACGGGGGTCCCACTACCGCACACATTTACTTTTTTTTATGTGCACGCGGACGTCCATGTACGCATGTATGAATGGTCCCATTAAAATACAGGGACTGTATCTTATTTTTGTAAGGAGGGACTAAGGTGTTGACGTGGGAAGCAAGCAGAGGCTCCATATAGACTCTAAACTACTTCGATATATATAAAACGACCTGGACACGTAAAACTACCAAACAGCCCATAGCATACTACGAAATGATTAACTAGACGTCCTTCTTGACTCCGAGATCAATGGATCAATTGTCGTTCTTGTTATTTTAATATCTAGGTCGGTTGAAACCTATTGAAGAAATAACTAGGGGCAAGATTATTTGTTTTAACGAAACTATAGTCGAAGCTATAATTGGACGGGTTTGTCGCCGGCGTCGGCTGCACTTAAGCCGGGTTTCAATCTTATTCAAACACATTCACTGAGAAGGAGAAGGGTACAATAAAAAGGATTCTATTTATACT
>JAGFPH010000489.1:19312-140493 GCA_018207615.1 Philaenus spumarius
TAATCATTGTTTCTTTGCAGTTGTGTTGTAGACTCAGTACTATAAAGCTAATATGAGATAAAGCCTCAATTGCACCTCATGGCCCCCGATGAACCTTGACCTCCATGAGTCGCCTACTCTCTCTCTCTCTCTCTCTCTCTCTCTTCCATCCAACGCAAACTGTTTCCAATTTCTAATTTTCTGCACCTTAAAGTTTTCCTCCACTTAACAATCCTGAAACTGTCTTCTCCTTATATTCCCTATTTCCTGCAGCCATAAATTTCTTCACTCATCATTACCTTTGGTATCCTACAAACCTCCATTCCAGACACACGTTCAAACCACTTCAATCTTGATGATTTCACCTCATCCTTAGTCAAGTCAGTATTCCTGATTATCCGCTATTTCTCTCCATCCTTGAATGGAACTTATAGTGTCTAATTATCCTCCTGCGTTATAATTTCAACTGTATAGAAGTGATTTCTGAAATCATGCTTATTTTCTAGTGAACCGTTTTTTTAATCTACGTTGATTGCTTTTAAAAATAGACCTATGTAAACAAATTTTTTATATATACTTCAACATCTTTAGAGTAGGCCTATTTACTTTGTATTTATCACAACTAATATTAGCAAGAAATATCATTAATTTTTTCAATCAAAATAAATTGTATCATGTCTAACATTTCATAAAATTAGTTTTACATTAAATCTATTGTGATCATATGCACTACACACACAACATACATCTAATCATATTATGACGATATGAAAATAACTAAAACTTAATGACATATATGCAAACAGCTGAGAAATCAAAATATCCTATGTCTTAGTCGTTAAAGTCTTGAGGCAAAACTTAGTTTCGGTAGAATTTGCAAAACAAATGTTTTATATATTGTTTTTAGAAACTGCTATTTTTGTATACAAATCTTACCACTATAATTACCCCAGTATAACTCCAGAATTACGTACATATAATTTATTAAATGTACTATTAAATGTACACGATTTACAATAAATCCACAGTTTTAAACTCATTGTATAAATTTTCAAACCACAACTAGATTTAAGTAACTTTACCAGTCATCCGTCGTGTGATTTCGTTCAGCGTGTGTTTATGACGCGTTCGGAACATATGTTTCATCATCAAATTTTAAAAACATTAAAATGATCACATTACATATAAAACATTTATCTCACACTACATTAAACAAACTGACAATTACATCTTCAGACATCTGAAACATGAAGGACATCTGAGAATACACATCTTCTATAAAAAAAAATTCTAAATTAAGTGGTAAAATAGTTAATTACAACCTTTATGTGGATAACACCTATATGGACTTAGATGGAACATTAAGACAAATAGAGCAATAAAAAAATTAGATGAAGATAGAGCACACTCCGTAAATACAATTTACCCTTGAACTTGAAATAGGCAATAGGTTACATTTTCTGCACATGTCCGTAGAAGGACAAGTTTAAATGCAATTTACAGAAAGTCTGCCACCATAGATACCACAATTTACTCCGATTCACACCAACATACTAACCAAAAAAAAGGCAGCATGCAATAGATTCATTCACCGTCTACTTAGAGTACCACTCCAAGTCGACTACTTCCACGACGAGTTGAACACCATCAAACACATAGCTGTAGCCAATGGATATAAAAGTTCAAAGGTCGACAATTTGGTAAAAAAAAACATAGAAACAACAAGCGGATGAACACAATAAAAACTAAATATGTATCCACAGATAACGGCAACATTCTCCCCAGAATTGTAAGCAACTCTCTCCGTACACTCAACAAAACTTTGGCTTTCCGTCCCAACAACAGCGTACTGAAAATACTCCGCCACAACGTTCCTAGATCGGTTGAGGAAAAAACTTAGGTATATAGGATCAACTGCGATGATTATGATAGATTCTATACAGGCCAAACTGGAAGGTCGTTCTGAAAACGGTTTAAGGAACAGCAACAAAAACAAAAACAAAAAACAGACGGAAACCAATCAAATTAAGCCCGCCATTTAATAGACACCAATCATCAGGTTACTGATTTTCATAACAACTTTGAACCCATCCATATTTACGTGAAAGGTAGATGTACGAATGTTATAGAGGAATTCGAGATATGCAAAGCTTTTAAACATAAAAACAACCAATTGCTTAACGGCTAGGTACAGTTTCATTATAACATATTGTACGATTCGGTAATAAATCTCTGACTCTTACTGAACACTGGATTTAGTCAGTACCGTTCGACCACTAAACAAATAGAAGTCTACCCGAATTACATGTCACTGTTGCCTGCTTTGTGTTGTGAGTTAAATGTTTTTGTGTTACTTGTAACGTCAATATTTTAATGTTTTTAAAATCTGATGATGAAACATATGTTTCGAAACGCGACATGCACAAACGCTGTACGAAATCACACGACTGATAACAGGTAAAGTTATTTAAACATCTAGCGTTAATTTTATGGAAGTAACACAAATTATTCAAAAACATTGATAGGTAGAAGGAAGTAGTTTACTCCTACGTATTTAATTCAATATTAAGTTTACAACAGGAGTTTCATGGGATATTTCTTGTGTTATAAGAAATATGTAATTTATTGGACGATTTATATATTCTTTTAACACCCAAATTCAGATTATAATGAGGTTTCAATCCCTAATTCAATTAAGAAAGAAATAACAATGTACACATTTTCGCCACCATTTATTGTGAGGTATTTAATAGCTGATTTACAGTAATTACAATATGTAATGATATTAATTAAAAATATATATAAATTAATGTATTTTATTACATTATTACAGAATATACAAAATATTACAAGATTTTCATATTAGAGCTCATATTTTATTTTTAAAAATACGGTTTTGGATAAATGCTAATAATTGGTGTAGGTTTAAGATTGATATATCCGTATTTCATATTGCGTGACATGTTTAAGTACATTTTTTAAGGAGTTTATTTGCCGTACTTTATAAAGAGAGTATTTATGTTATGAATATCTTTGTTTATAAAACAATGAAATTTATTTTAAACCATTGGTTAGTTTAAACATTGATTTTACATTCGGTCCTTGTCACTGGATTAGTTAACAGCAAATTATAAATTCCCAAAACGCAAGTAATTGCTTTAAAATATAAATACCCCAGCGAGACAGAAGCTCAGCAGGGAGTTGGAAGAAAGACACGTTAATAGAGTGGCGAGATGAGGTGTCTGCTAAGGACAGTTCTATTCCACACCACTCTTGTCTTAACAGATTACTGAGGTAAAATCCCGTCACCATCCGTGTTTAATCATCTGTGGGTGTGTGTGAATGTGTATCTATGAGTGCATGTATTGGACAAGGGAAATTGTGTGTTTCTGCATTATATAAGTCGATTTTTGTATCAACAATGTTCCAGATAAGAAATACTTGAATAATTATAACGCTTTCCTTTATTTAATCAATCCAGTCTAGTACAGTTTAGTTTGCTGGTTTATTAGTTAAGTACTAATACAATAATATACTTTGATTAAATTGAACAATGTAAATTTTAACGAATCAATTAGATTGAGTTAATACTTTAGATTTTTAACTTTAACCAATGTCTCGTTCATTTCTTATAAGAAACATTATTTATTTTAAAACTTTTATTGAAAAAGTACATATGCATTTGTCTGTTAAATCTGAAATCTAGTTTTTGAAATAAATAACTTTGAAAGTTATATAAAATAGGGAAGGTCCCTGTGTGCTTCTTGCGCTAATCTCTGTATTTGCTTCACACTTGTTTCGACTCATAAATCATATATTTAAACAAACACTTAACTGAACTATGTCTATTCAGGTGTACGCCGTATGCCACTGAACATCATATCTCTGGATATGATAACTAAACTGAAAATGGATACCAAATATTTTGTACAAATTGTTTTTGAATATTTAATTTTGGAAACATATAACTGGAAGTGGCATTCATTCTGAAGGCTAAGAGAAATTAATTTAAAACAGTATCTGCAATGTGAATCTGATACTGAATACATTTCTTTGCACATCACGCGCAAATGTCGCCATGTTAAAAAAACAGACAAACGACGAAGCCACGAGACGGGAATAGGGCTAAGTACTTTATTTTGTTTCGTTTTCGACCTGGATACCGAAAGTAAGATTACTATTGTACGTATTCAATCCAAAATCTTCAATCGTTTTTATTGCAACAGAAGCGTGTCAAGGGTCAAGTTTTTGATGCCCAGTTGTATGTACATTTTCAATGAAATTCGACCTTATTTTACGATCTAAACTTACTAAACTTCAAGATAAAACTTATTATCGAAACTTTTACCTAATCTTGTAATCACAAGTATTTCAAAGTTAATAGAAAAGCTACAATTTGTTAAAATAAATGTTATACGAATATAAACATATTAAACATTATTTTAATTTTTGCAATTGTCAGACATTCAATAAAAATCTATAAAAAAAAAAAACCACCGATTATAACTAAAAACCAAGTGGCCTGTTATTCATGCAGTTTAAGGGTCTTCTATACCTTGCGTAAAACAGCAAAAATATGCACTTCGTACTATCGTGTTTCGGACGCCGTTTTTCAACCTAAAAAGTTGTGAAACATCTTAAATTGTTCTTAAAGGCTTTGTGCTTTTGTCTTATATCTCATAATTGAAAGAAATAGACGGCAACTCATTTTAATCAACAGTTTAACTGAGTAAAAATCGATTACGCATTTTTTGGGGGTTTTAAGCAATAATTTCCATATTTTAAGCTAACACGTAAAAAATATAGAGCCTTCTTTATAACTTAAAGTAGTTTCCCAGATTATTAATTTATAAATAGAATCCGAAACACGTTATTACGAATGCATGTTTCAACGATTTTGCGGCTTTAGTCAGACCTTTCGTATTGAAATCATACGACACACTTGGGAGTTTTCTTCAAGGTAAAGAAGAGCATTAAATTTCGAACATAACATATATAGGGTTGAATTTCGTGCAGAGATAACTATGTATACGATGATACACGTCATTTTAAGTGGATTCATAGTAAAAATACAGAAGAGCATAACACTGGAGTTGATAGGGTTATTATAACTTAATTGTAGTTTGCTTCGTTAAGTTTCTTTATGTTAAGAGTTGGGCTAAAAATGTTTAAAATTATCGTAGAAACACTTTAAAATGTATTACAGTCTTCAATGAAACAGAAAAAACAACACTTTAATGTTGTATAAGGTTCCGACTTGTCTTGGAATTAAGAGTATCCTTAGTATATTAATGCACCACGTTAGAAGGGTGCGAGAAGGTTTGGTGGCTTTTTAAAGGAGAGCGCCCGGTGCATACAGAAGTAAAGTTGCGGCATTTCCCTAAGGCTAGGACTAAGGAAAGGTCGGACAAAGTAAACTAACTTGTGCTGCTGAATACTAAAGTATCAACCACCTGCCTTCTCCTTCTCCTCGCTTCCTTAGCCTCTGGTTACGTTCAACTTTACATGTGTTTAGCGCAATGTCTGCATTTACACAACGAAGAAAATGCATGTATGTCAGAAATGTTGTAGAAGAAATAAAAACTGTATTCTTCACAAATATTTCTTAAAAGATGATACATAAAATACATTTTGTAATATGACTGATCAAAACTTTCGACATTGTTGTATATTGCATCCTTCCTATAACCCCCCATTTTGAAATTAATTATGTATTGTTTTGTTAAACTCAGACAAATATAAGTTCTATAGGTGTTTTACTTCAAAATAATAAAATTAAAAAACATTGGAACATAATAATTTTTTTCAGCAAATTATAAACTTTTTGGACCTTGAATAAATCGGAAGCAAATGGTCTTTAGTATACGCAGATGAAATAAACGAAAAACTATTTTATTTTTTGTATAATTATTTTTCTCAACTCTTTTTAAGGATTTTTTCCATATTTAATTGAATCCAAAATGAGCTGGTTCTATGAGTAAAGTGTTTTAGAATTTGGATAGCTTCAGATTTTATTTTAATGGTAATGGTCGTTCAAATGTTTAATTAAACATTTACCACTCTAAGTGTAAACCATTTAAAATCTGAATTTCATTTAAAATAATAATATATTTATATAACATAATAAACTATTTCTTAGAAATAGGACTTCATTACTTCAAAAACAAAAATAAATCGTCTATTTGATTCAGTTGAACTATAGCGCTGGTTGTCATGGAACAGTCAATTAATTTTAACGGAGAGTTGGGGTTCTTGTATACTTATTGTTCGGTTGATTAAGCCATGATTGTTATTGGTACCTTTATTATGATTCCAATTAAACTTAATAGTTTTGATTCAAACAATTAATTTGATACATCATCTTAGCTTAGGTTACGATTAAACCTATATAGTTATTTGTGTAACATAAATAATAATGAAATCGTGATAGCAATGGGGTAGACGTGTTAAGGTCACAGTTCATCCCCTAGTCATTATAATATTTTTAGTAACACATATATTTATAAAACATCTAATAGTAAGCGTACATTATTAATTTTAAACATTATTATTATTTTTATTTCTACAGTATATATTTCATCAAAATTCAGTAAATTGTGTAGGCACATATAATACGATAAAATAAAGAAGACTATTTTTAAATCAACTTTTAGAATAGACAATGCACCCAGTTTTCCAATAAAACAGTATTTCTAATGAGTTTGCTGTTGATGAAGAAAGTTTGAAAGTATTAGCCATCTGTGTCCATGCTCGACGCTAATGCGGTAACTTGGGCTAATCTGCTGCCCAGGACGTGATGTGATGGAGAGGGTCCATCGACAGGCCTATTGCGTCATTAACTAGCGAATTATTGGTTATTGGGCCTGACTTTGAAACTGTACAGGAAAAGCTGTAATACAAAATTATAAAGCTAATTGATCACAAACATAATTCAATTTGGCTTATAACGAGGAGAGATAACAGTATACAAAAAATTGCTGTGCTCGCATAGTTGTGAGTGAACTAGTTTAAGACACCCTATACAATTATATATACTGTATATATTTTAGAATACTAGTAAGCTCCCGTGAAAAATCACAGGCTGATTAATTAGATGCACATCAGAAATACAGCATTTAAAAAACGAATTATTTAAAAACAACATTAAGGTAAGTAGGCCTACCTAACTGTGCTGACGGGGATTTTTAACTCGGTAAATGTGTACAATAATAAGGATTAAAAAACCGAAGGCCTATTAATTTGTTAAACATTTTCATTTCCATACGTTATTATATATTTAAAGAAAGATAAAAGTACTATATTTTAATTGTTTTTTATTTCATATTGATAGATCAAATGATTTAGAAGTTATTAATATTTTAGTGAAGAAATTAATAATCGAATATGTTTATATGTTATACGAAGATGTACGATGTTTCCGAAGTTAAACGAATAGGTATCTCTTCTTTAAATTTGTATAAACAAATATATTGATGATAAAAGATTGTATTTATATACAGTTTATAACCTTAAAGCAAATATTATAACGTATATTATAGCTTACAGTAGTTCTATAACTCTATAACTATAACTATAAAAAAAAATCAACTTAACAAGAAATTATAACTATTGAAGTTGTAAACATAAAATTAAACTATAATCTACAATGGGTTTGTTACAGATGATGGGTGAAATCAGCTGTTAAACGAATAGATATCTCTTCTTTAAATTTGTATACACAAACGTATTGATGATAAATGGTTGTATTTATGTACAGTTTATAACCTCAACGCAAATATTATAACGTATATTATAGCATACATTAGTTCTATAACTTATATTTAAAAAAATTAACTTCCCAAGAAATTCTAACGATTGAAGTTGTAAACATAACTGCAAACTATAATCTACACTGGGTTTGTTTAAGTATTATAGATGATGGGTGAAATCAGCTGTTATATTATATGTTACTCACTTACGAACGTGCGTACATATGTTCATATGTAAATACGGACGTGCAATCACTTTTATAGGAGTTGATTTTATAGTTAGTTGTACAAACAGGAATAACTATTACGCGCTCAATAAATCCATGTTTATTATTTATTCGTAAACAGTACTTTGGGCATTTCGTATTTATCAAAATAATTATACAAAACGTGGGTATTTCAATATAAGACATATGTTACCTACCATAGACCTAAGCAACATTCCTTTTTAACAATATACATTGTGACTCAAAAGCCTGTGAACGACGTTATATTTTTGTAAACATTGCAGATTATGAAACAAAACTTGGTACATCGTTTCCCTAAAAAAAAAATATTTTTGAAGCAATTATAATTTTTATATCACCTCAGGAGGACGGCCAGCGGGGAATTGGAGGAAAATCTTAAACAGGAACATAGATCGAGTCTTATGATCAATTTATAGAAATCAAATGATAGGTTTATCTTATTGGAGAATACAAAGCCGCAAATCAGAAATTAAAAGGTTAACCCTACACGAAATGGCGGCCGTTTAAAGTGGAGTTATTGGGTGGAGTTATTCAGAAAGCTACCAACCCACAAAATTTCAAAAATACGTTTTTTTTTACTGTCTGCAGAAAACATCCAACCAAAATATGAACTGAATTGCTCTCTATAAGATATTTTTAAAAAACTTAAAATGAAAATCTATATTTTTATACTTTTTAAGTAATTATTTTACAGGAAAAAATCCGATATCTCTAATACATTTAATATAGGCCTGGAAGCTGCATAGAATTGATAGTTGGATAAAACCTTTGATTTTAAACAAACGACAAACACAAACAAAGAAACTAAATAAACTTCTCCTAAACAAACAAACCTGTACAGATACTATAGAATGTAAACACAAGTTTCACCCTAGATTGGTCAACAATGCCTCAGTACAATTTGAACAAGATGAGATTGAATTGTTGAGTAAAGGTTTAAATCATAACCTTGTTAACAATAAACCAACTGAAAAAACCAATACACTTTTAAATCTTGAGAGCTGCGTTAAATCAATTCCTTTAGAATTACAGAACTACGCGAGATTTGATATTATAAATAAATTTAGGAAACACAATAGACCCTCTAACACATCCTTAGTGCCAGATATTAATAAAGACCAAGTTACAGTCAGGCGTATCAAGAACAAACTTTGTAATAGTAAAGCCATGATCACCAAGGCCGACAAAGGCAATGCCATAGTTATAATCAACATAGACGATTATAACAACAAAGTTAAAAAGTTCATTGAGGATAATGACATCACGGAACTGCACAAGGATCCAACCCTAAATTATAAATCAGATGTCAACAAAGCCATCAATAGTTGTACTCACCTAATAACCAAAGAAAGTAAACAATTTCTTAAAATGATAAATCCTGCTGCTCCCAAACTCTGTGGTCTTCCTAAAATCCACAAGGACAATTGTCCGATACGCCCCCTTGTAAATTTTACGTCGGCCCCCTCTTACAAACTTACCAAAACTCTTGATACGATAGTAAGAAAGGCTGTCAGGTTTAAATCTGGAGCTAGTGTCCGAAATAGAGAGGAGTTGATAAACAATAATAAAGATGTCAAAATCCCCGCTGGTTCCATGTTGACTTCATTCGATATCGTTAAATTATTCACGAACGTACCAGTTAACGAGACTATTAAGATCCTGGAGAATAATATTAAGTTAAACAACACCTTGACCGCAGTCGAATTAGAGGAACTCGTGCGATTACTGAGAATAGTACTGGGCCAGAACTATTTTATGTTCGATAATAAATATTACCTACAGAACAGCGGCCTAGCTATGGGTAGCCCTCTATCTCCCATATTAGCTGAAATGTTTTTGGACAACTTCAAAGATAGTTTTGTTTTGTCGAACAAAAACGCACATCGTTCGAAACTTATCTATTGGCACAGGTATGTTGATGACGTTCTGTGTTTGTTCAAAGGCAACAGTAGACAAATGGACATTTTTAACAAATACCTCAACTCAGTGCACACTAACTTACAGTTTACCTCCGAGATAGAAGACAATAAAAGCATTAATTTTTTAGACTTGACAGTTACAAGAACAAACTCAAACCACAGTTTCAATATATACCGTAAACCAACCTATACTGATCAAGTGATACATTCCAGCTCTAATCACCCCAACTCACATAAAATGGCCGCTTTTAATTCCATGATACACAGAATTTTGAATACACCACTGAACAAGGAGAACTATGACATTGAATTTAACACTATTAAATTCATTGCGCAGGAAAAGGGTTACAGGATAGATATCATCGATAAATTACACCGAAAGCTTAAAAGCAGGTCGGACGTGATTAATAAACCTATCGACAAGAAGTATGTATCTTTAGAGTATAACAAACTTGCTGAAACAATAGCCCACAGCACCTTTAGTAAACAAGGTTATACTGTAGCATTCAAACCTAATAACAGTCTCAAAAAACAACTCTCAGTTAATAAATAAATACAAAGCTTCCTAGCATCCCAGCTTTGGACAAGACTGGCGTTTACAAACTTAAGTGTGGCGAATGCGAATCATTTTACATAGGCTAAACAGGACGCAGCTTTGCGAAAAGATATAAAGAGCATATAAAATCCCTCAATAAATATCCGATGAATTCCCTGTACGCCGACCACATAGTTAATACTGACCACAAATACAGTGACAACAATAGCCTGGAAATTGTACACACCTGTAGAAAAGGTAAACATATGGACAGATTAGAAGAAATAGAAATTTATAACAGCTTAAGAAAAGAAACAATCAAAATTTTAAATTCCCAAGTAAATTTTACAGCAAACCCAATATATGAAGAAATAATCAAGTCGGCTGTATGGAATTAGTCGTTGTAGGGATAACCTGTTCTTCGCAGTTTGCAACCCTGATTATCAGCTGTCCAACATTTTAAATAATTAATGTAATGTATTCTGTTGGCCAACAAGTTTTAAACATGTCGGACGTTTTGTGTATTTTTGTGTACTATTTTATTTTTGACGACGTCCCAATGGGCGTAGAATTATCGTGTGTGAACTGTGTGTGTTTTATATTTTAATGTGTTTCGTGTACAGTGTTTGAAAACGCGATTAATCGCGAAACAGCTGTAGCACGTTTCTTAAAGAAAGAATTGGATAACGATGACGGTAAGAAAAGCAAATTTATTAATTTGAATTACGTTATCCGTAGCTAAATAACTTTAAAAAAAAAAAATTATAGTTTTAAATAAACAATTTTTCTTATCCTATTCGTAGACTGTTCTCACAGAGGGTGATAATTCACTCACTTTACACAAAAACTGGTCCTACTGCTAGTGTGGATAGTCGGAGGTTTGGTTTTAAATCTTATGCCAATAATTTTAACCCTGTAACTTTAAACATTTTTTAAACTTTAACACAAACAAACAAGCTAGAAGCAAAGTTAACAATTTTATAATATGTTTTGGATAACATTTTTTAAACTGTAACACAAACAAACAAGCTAGAAGCAAAGTTAACAATTTTATAATATGTTTTGGATAGCAAAAATAAATTTTGCTAGTGTAATTGTTTAATGTTTTCTTAGAAATGACCGCATGATTTAAAAATCCGCTGTATTTATACAGGAATTATTTATATTTTTTTGGGTAACATTAGCTAAAGATTAGTTTGAAATCCGTGTGAAAAACAACGAAATATAAAATTATGTAAACATTATAGAAAAACTTAATACCTCTGGTTGTACACAAGATAGAAAAACCTGCGACCCCTTCCCCTTTACAATTGCAAACATCTCGACTTCAGCCATTAACAGGGAGTTTCAAAAGTATATGATTTATAAAAGGTGTTCCAAAAATATATTCGCAGAAAAATTGTATGTCTGTATAGCTAAACAATAATAGGCCTACACAATTTACGATGGACAAACAAGGTATGTTATTTGAGTCTAGATCTGGTTAGGATTTTAAATGTTAAGTCATCACATAAAAATGAAGTGATTGATTTAATTCGAGATTCTCTATTGACTTCCATTCCTAAGAAAAAGCTCTGATTTATTTGAACCTATGTCACTAAATTGTTTGGATCAGGAAAAACTATTTACAAAATGTTTAAAAATTAATTCATAATGTCTACGTTTAATTTCCAACGTATAATGTTAGCAATTTAACTCTATACGGATCAAATGACTTCATTCATTAACATGTAGCAATTTTACAATTCTAATTTTGTAACACCTGCTTAAACACCTCAAAATCCATAAAAACAAATTATTAAAACATTCAATCCAAGATGGATTCGTTTGCGTTTAAGTAGAGACCGTTTGATCCAACATCACTGAAGATTTTACAATGATAAATAATTCTCAATAAGATTCTCAATAATAATATTAAGGTGTAGTAATTTTTTCTTGTCTGCACCTTAATATTTGATTTTGGTTGATCAGTTTATATCGTGCAACATAAAACATTAAATTTAAAAAATATTATTTAAACAACAATTTTAATCATGTTTGTGTAAACGTTATATTTCCGACAATCACGAGTCTTTTTAAATGGTTTTATTATATCCTTTTTTTCATAACAGGCAAAAATGAAAACGTTTAAAACGAGATTTATACATATGATAGCTGATTCGTTTTATTGAATCAATGCTTAACAACTGAACTACCGCTAATCTCTAACGATAAAAAACAAACTATCAGGTGCTTTAAGCAGTTAATCGATAAATAAATCAATATGTTAACCATATCTTTAGTGCTTTATTCTAATATGGTTTAGTTCTGACGAACATATTACAAATAATCTTAAAAGATCTTCGAAGAAAATATAAATCACGACTAAACGCATTTTTAATGTATTCAGCCAATCACAATATATATATCTAAACACAAGTTTAATGATAAGTCCTCTCCCTCAGACTATTATACTATCAGGCGTCCAATAATTCAGTCTTGTTTGCACAAAAGATATAAAATATGGTATGGACCCTCCACGACAGGATCACTCCTTCACCGCGTACATCATGTTTGTCAGGAACCAAGAAACATCCTCTGCAATACTTCGTGATTGCCTCTGTACTTTTAGTGGAGTTTTAACTTTGCGTTTTTCTCACTTACGTATGATATTCCTCAATTTCAGTATACTTGAATGTGAAATAGTCTTTATCACAGTTTTAGTGAATTTTAATAAGATTTGTTTATACAATAAACTCTTTGTATTAACTATGATGTATACTCAAGAGATTAGAATACCTGATTAAGTATGTGCGGCTAATTCCCACAAGGTTTACTATACTCTCGTACCACCTTAGTTAAAAACTAATCTATATAAACACTAGGTATTCCGTCCTTGCTCGCTTCACTTACGATCCCAGCGAATCCTACACATAGCTGTTGCAAAATATAAATCGAAATAGACACGACTATTCCCATTAATTCGGTTTACGTCATAGATGGTAATTTCACCATGAATATTTAAATAATAAATAATCAACATGTTTTAATATTAACAACTGAAGGAAACAATATAATATGTAACACCAGATCTTTGACTTATAATACAGTAAGCATTTTGGTCGCTAATGAATAATCTAAAAACAATCTGTTGTGAAGAATAATTATATGATTCTGAATTTGAAAAATTGGTTACAAATAAGCGTGATTTGGTTCATTGTAGGCCTAACTTAAAATTATGTTAAATTTTTTATCCAAATCAGCTGATTTATGTATAATAATGTAACAACAGATGATTGAATTAAATTACAATACAGTAAGCATTGTTCGTTGATTTTTGTTTGCGTTTGCTTTTATTTTATTGATGTAAAATAAAAAACTGTTGGTCGTGAGGAATAATAAACTGACCCAAATTTTCTAAGTTGGTTGCTATGGTAATTAAAGTAAACAATCATGTGTTGCTAATCTTTTGATTCACTGTTTTATTAGATAGACGGTTGTGAGTGAACCCCGAATGTTTGCTATTTTTACGCTTTAAAATAAAAATTTAGACAAATATTTTCTTAATGTGCATTTATGACCCCGTAATAATACACCTTTAAATTATCATATTTGCATCTGAAGTAGGTTTTTCTCTACGTTGATTCTATCAGTCAGTCAGGGCAAAGCCTCTTATTAAGAGAGATATACTGCACACAAATGTATTGAAAAGTATTTTAGGAATGCATATAAATTTACCCAAAAATAATGGATTCTGGATTTTTATATATATTAAAAGTTAAATCTTGATTATTGTAGTGGAAAACAATAAAAACAACTTATTTTGCATTCACCATTCTAGTCAATTTAAAATATTTGTACAAAATTGAGTGGTTGTGTGAATTTAAACATAATAATAACAATACACTAATTCTCATACACATAAGTTGAACGACCAAACGCGTTTCAACGACATAGTCGTCATCCTCAATGTAATTAGTTAGTTGAAGTAAATTCATGAAAAATATTTATGACTAATTCTAACATTGACAAGCACTTTAAACATAATTTGTACAGGAAAAAACAATATGAATCGTCAGGCTTTTGTTAATTTTCCACCAAAAATATTACAATATTTATTGTGATTTTAAATTATTTAATTATTCTTAGCGAGGTATTCATATTCTACATTATGTAATAGTAATAGCACAATAATTTAAAAATGTAAATTTTATTACTCAGTGTAAATATGTTATAGGTATTAAAATTTGTTGATTAATGGATGACAAAATGGTTGCATGAAATAACAGATTTAATTTACACCTTAAATTTGTAGATGCTTATTAGTAAATAGATAATTTTTTTGTGAAATTTATCTTAAAAGGAATAAAAGTAAGGTTCTTCATTTATTTTGTGCAATATGACATCTCTATCAATTTTTAGTTATTTTTTAAATATTATTTTAACTGAAAATTCATTCTTCGTTGTTATTATTAGTCTTTAACTTTTTTAAATAAAAAGAGTCTACTAAATTATATAAACTAACGATATAATTGCAATTTTGCGAAATGAATATTGAAACTTATTTTTTTTGTGTGTAAAAACATTGATTGTGTGTTACACAATTCGTTGAATAAACCCCACTTAATTATAGTTATATTGTAAATAATTTGTAATTATAAAAAACAAATTAATCCAGGTTAAAAATCAACTTTTAAATAAATGAAACTTGGATCATTAGAGGTTGCCATGGTAACAAACAGCAAAACACAAAGAAAACCAATAAAGTTATTTCAATAAATTCTACGAATAAATCCTTTCTGAAACTAGAACAATTTCGATTCCATCGTATCGATAATTTCAAACAAAATTAAATATTTCCAATTTGCACGACAAACAATTCGACGCCAGCCGAATGTAATTGCATTTGAATACTGAACAGAATCTTATAAAGGATATCGGAACTAGGAAATCGGTATGTAAAATTGAAAGAAACGTAACATCGGCATTGGCAACTTGATCACGTCTTTGCTGGACGAAAGATATGCATACATGATAATAAAAAGCCGGGGTGGAGATGACAAGCCGGGAGGGGTTTATTGGTTCTTGTATGCTTTGTAAATAACATCGCCGTTCCAAGAATGTGAACAAAACAAACTTATAGCGGGTGATCACGTCATTCCTTTTGTTAGCTCTTTATTCAAAAATGTATAGGACGCTAGTTTCGTTGATTTAACCAAGGCCATTTTATGGATAAAACTGTACGTCTTACAAAACCTCACTGATGTTTCTATCAAATTAGACCCCTACAGTCTTAAGGGTCTGCTGTAGTGGCAGCCATCTTGGATTTTTATCCCATAAGAGCAATGTTAATTTCAAACCATTTATTTCGTTTATTTTTAATCATAAAATTGTTTGCAAGGTCTCATTTTAAGCACAGTCACAATACGCATCCGTCTTGCAATTTACATTTTTTTTTAAATGCTTTTGATTTTGACATTTTGTAAGTACATAGTTTGAATTTTTTTCCTAACACAATAAGAAATTAATAACAAAAAATAATTTGCAAGAAGGATCCGAAATTTTATAAAGAATAATATTTTTTTTTTCAACACTCAATTACAAAAGATAGACTTATAAAATGAAATGAGACTTATTCAACATGATGGTTTGAAATGAGGCAATGTCAGCGCAAGAAATTGCACTGTTTAGATAGGGATATAGTGAGAGGCGTTTGCGTTCCGGTGGATTTCTCGTTTACTGGAGCAGACCCTTAATATGTGCATTACGAACTAATAACGTATGTTATTTTAAAACCTCCGGTTTAGTGGATACAAAGTGTCGTAGTGTATTATTCTATTAATATTATTACTAGACATAAAAACAGGTACTATTTAATACTTTTGTGCTTATCTACGCATATTTAACACTTTTTTTTCAATAATTTTGTATACCTTCAAGCTCATGAAACACATTTAGAACACTTTATTTTGTGTAAATAACCGTAAAATATTCAAATTCTAAACCAATTTTCAATAGAAGCAAACACATTTATTTAATAACTTCACTACTCTGTTTATACAAGATACATTTCAATTTTCGTTATTATTAGATAAACAAAGCTCTTATCATCAAACATACGTATACTAGATGATTAACAGCTGGGCCACCTCGTTATATAATAAATGTTTTTAAATTTGTATATAATCACTGAAATTGTTATTTCAAACTTTTAACTAGCCAGAGTAGGTTTTAAATAATTCCTAGGAATTTCTTCCGTAAACCTTTCTATGAACACAAAATACCTTCTTTTCTACGGTTAAACAGTTTTTGTATAATTTGTATTTATTAATTAACCCAATATTATTTTTGTTTATGGTTAACGTCCTTAATTTATACCTAAGGCTAATGAATATCGGGAAGTAGATTTCTAACTCCAATAACCAGATTTGTTAATACTTCAGACCAAATCTTAGCATAAAAAAACCAACGCTACAAAATACGCGGTCGACGTTTCTGAGATTATTTTTAAATCCCGTTACATCTTTTCCGAAACAACACCCAATTTCATCCTCGTTTATTGTCCCCCTAAAAATTGTCATCCTAAAACCTTAAATATATATTCTTTTTTTAAACTGCACTCCGTATTTTTCGAAATGTATGTACCTATTAGTGATGCACATTAATAGTAACTATTTTATAAAATGCAAAGCAGAAATAGATTGTTTGACTAAAATACCAAAAACAAGTCTGGAATTACAAAAATCCAGAAAGCGTAAACACAATTGTCAAAGGTAAAATTAGTTGCTTTTTGACCTTACAAGTAAAGACTGCTATTTAGATATTTTGTATCTCCTTGTTATTTTGTTAAATTTTTATCAAAGTTTTGTTCAAAAACATTTTTCCACAAAAATATGTTTATTAATTAAATTTTTGTTTATTTTTAAAATTTATTCATTCAATTTTTTTCATTTAAAGTTGAATTTGCTATAAACATGTTTTTTACAAATTGTTCAATCAAGATTCGAAAAACACTAATGATACACTTATTTCTCAGATGGCTGCCGAAAACACAAGTGTAACTAAACCAACTACGTTACCCCTTTCCCCACACTTTGATGATTGCCCTCGTAATATATAAATTTTGAAATATTTATAAAAATGTTGGATGTTCTGCGATTTGTATTGCAATACCATGTGTCTAGTGTATTTCATAGTTGACAAAGTGTGTCGACAAAAAAACACACATTCCTATCGCATATATTATTTCTCAAGACTATTTTTTTGTCGGTACGCCATAACTTCCTTAATACATCATCAAATTACATGAATGAGGCATCATTTTAAAGCTTTCCTTAACCACTACACGGGAAAAATAGACAAACAGCTTAAAATTCATGTTTTAATAACAAAAATTGATTTAAAAAACTTTTATATTATACTCTGTATGTTCCTAATGAAAGGCGCCATCTACTAACCATCTGTTTAACTAGCATGACAGCTGTTAGTTAGATTGTTTACACTATAAGATTGTATAGGGAAACTGTTATTTATAAACCAATGTAAATAAATAAACTTAATTAACTGAATTAAATCAACGTGTTAAATCAGGTAAATGTAGGCCTACTCCGAACTTGCGAAATATTCGCACGGGTCAGCTAGTATTACTTTATTATATTTTACAAAACATGTATTAAAAATGTAACACGTTGTTAGACGCATTCAAATACATTTTAGTTTATTTTAAGTATTTTAAAATTTAGTTGCTATATTATTTATACTATACAACATTATTTGTACTCTTGACAACAACAATACAGAAACCAACACCGGTTGTACAAAACATAACATTACAATTAATTATTGTAACTATATTAATTAATAATCAATACAAGTATGTAGTGATTACAAGGAGAGAAACATTATCCAACTACTGGTATTACAGAATGTAGAGTAATACAACAAGAGAACGGATCGTTGTAAGCACATGCTGGTTTCTCTACCGAGAAAGTTTGTCGGGAGTTGCCGTCAAAATAATGTCGGCTTATTTTACTCGCCGAGACGGCCAAAGCTTGTTTGGAAACTTTCACTTCAAGTCGAGGCTTTCCAACGTTAATTAATTACGTCTATGGTCCATTCAGCCAAAAACAATCGTTTCATATTTTAATTATTTCTTCGAGTTGTGCAGCACAACAACGTTGAGAGGGTGGTGCCGTTGCTTTTCTGCAAATTTACGGATGAAAAGTTAGGTTTTTTGATTGCTGATGACATTTAATGAAACTCATTTCGTGAATTATGCGGCGATGTGGATTTTTAAAAGAACGAGCCAAAGAATTTACTGTTTTAAAATATTCCGGATGAAATTAAAAAATGTAGGTTGTACTATTTTTTCGTACTTGATCCCGATTAGTACAAATTGTTTTACAGAGTTTAATCGTATTAATGCTTTATTAATATTTTTTCTGCACCAAAAAACTCTAGAGCTCCTTAATATCAAACACTAAGTTTTCCAAGTTTAACATACTGTTTAAAAAGTGCATCGATTTTTTCGCAGATTTTTTCAGTAAAAATGTATCTGTAGAAATTTCTTTAAGATTTAAAATATTTTAGCAATTATTTTACTAATATTTTAATTTAACAGACGAACTTTTGTTTGTTAAAGAATATATTTTATACAAATTACAGCAAAATAATGCTTTTTGTTTCCGCGATCATCACTGTGGTCGTTCCGGCTATTCAAATACTTTCCGATTTTTAATTGAGGTTCAGGATCATTTCCTTTAGTAAATATAGTAAAAAAATATACATTTGTTAAACACGGGGTCACATATAAACACCCATGCACTAAATTGGAGTCCAGTAGGCTCACTGTATACAATCGAATTGTCTGACGTAGGAATAAGCACACTTGAAAATGACCGAATAGTCGAATCATGACTAATACGGAGACAAGAAAGACAATTGGTCTCTATTTTTTATACATATTATGGTTAAATTATATTGTTTCTACTATTTCCTCAATTTATCAGACTTCTATTTGAACAACGAGTTGTCTTAAAAGAAGAATGCCTCTTATATTAAAACAGTAGGATTGTAATTTAAATATTAAACATTTTGTTTTAAAATACAAGAGTTTACCATTTTCTTAAAATAGGTTTACGATTTATCTCAGTTGTACGAGAAAATAACGTATTGTAAAATACGTATATATTAACGTATTATTTCAAAAGGAAAGAAAAGAAAAATCCGATTACACTTATACTATTTCTGTTAGAATAAATTATTTACTTCAACTTTTGAACTATTTAACAACATTTGATTGAACAAATATTAAAGTTTTAATGCATTTCTCTTTTTCAGTATCGTTTTCCTTCATGTTATAGTCTACATAGATCAAAAGATGTTAAACAAAAATTCATTTAAATGTTCAGTCATTTCTATAAAATTATTGAACTCATTAACATAACTTATAACAGCATGTGCGATATTTTAGAAATCGTGACAACATGGCGGTTACAATATCTCCACCCCTTCCCCACGAAGTAACAGATAAGACAGTCGCGGCATCACGTCCAACATGCCTTTATGAAGATCTCCAACTCGTAAGAAAAAATAGCGAAGATAACACGTAACCCAATAATCGGGTGGGGGGGATTTAACAACGCTACTACGGTTAATCAAAGACGAGGGATTAGAGGGATGGGGAGGCGATTCTATCATCATCAATCCTTATTATAGACTCTTGACAAGACCAGGAGGCGAGGAACCACTTAAACCAAGATTCTTCACTTTCCCTTGAAAAAACGTTTTGCTTAAAAATTGCATCTTAACCGAAAATATCTTCTTTGTCATGGTTGTGCATTATTATTTCAATAGCTTAAATTATAAATAATTGCGATTTTATGAGGATATAAGCTGACACCTATCAATTATACAAGAGCAGACAAATATATTTTATTTGACTTCAAAGTGTTAATTTTATTTAAATATATCGGAATAATAGTATAAAATCAATTCAACTCTTGAACAACCAATAGAGAAATTATTGAATTCCCATCCTTTACTGCGGTTAGAAGTAAATGAATATATCTATATGCAAATATTTTGATTTACATGTACCAAAAATGTTGTTTTTATATTTTTTGTAGCTTTAAATTTAACTACGATACGATAAGAACAAAATATGAAACATAAAAGTCAGTCACCATTTTGAACTGGGTAAATATTGTATGTTTGTTGAAATAATGGTAACGAATTTGATAATTAATTGTTACAATTATCAGAATTATGAAGAAATATGTTGTTAGACTAGTTCTAATGTTGTAAACAACAAGAAAGTATGTTTCTAAATACAACTCGCTTATATTTTCATTTGCAGGCAAAAAAGAAAACATTTATTTTGCTCGCAATTTAAAAATATGTAAGTTTTCGGTTTTGAGATTGTTTTTGTAAAACATATAAAACAGCCGCGCTTTTGAATATAATACAAAGTAACTGTGTTGTGCACTTATAAAACTTTTATAAATTATGTGTGCACCATATTTGAATAGAACACATTTATTTGCATAGATTTGTTTTAAAAAAATAAAATGGCAGATGTACAGGGAACTAATCGTTTGTAGGCCTATGTTTCTGGAACTCGATCCGTAAGTTTGATTCCTTGATTAAAAACGTCTTCTATGTTGAAAGCTTTGTAATGACGCCAACGCTCGTGTAATAATGGCTTGGTATTATTAAAGATACTTGCCATATGGGATGCATTATTCTTTTCTATGTGCTTTACTTTGGTTCAGGACCCTAGAATTTAGAAGGACTACTGGATAATTATAGCGAAATCTTTCTATTTAATCTTTTGATGTAATTTCCTCTCATTATTGTAAATACATTTAATCGACAAATGTATTCCTAAATTTCTTACAAGAATATTTAAAAACATATTTTACCAATAAACGTAAGTATACAGGGTGATTATTTTAAGGAGGCCACCATTTCATTTGTATCGCAGAAACTATAAAAGTTACAACAACCTTTAAATGGGGGACAATCCCTACTTTTTCCCTTGCATTAAAAATACAATATTAAATTTCCAAAAACTCCGCAATTTTTCCAATATGACGGCCAACTTAATTTTTTCAAATGAAAACCCCTATTTTTTATATTGAATTTTGATTAAGGACACAAATTTAAGACATTTTTATTCTTTTGTATTTTTTCCTAAACCCAACCGTTTATGAGATACAGCCTCTGTAACATTTTCTATTTTGTGTGATTTTTTTAAATTTTGCCACCATTGGGATTTCAGAAAGTATTAATTTTACAGCAAACTTTAAATGGGGAACCTTCCCTTGTTTTTTGGAGAAATTAAAAAATATGTAGTTAAAATATTTCTAAATGGCTGCTATTTTCCAATATAGCGGTCAACTTTGAAACTTCTTATGGAAACACTTACTTTGTATGAAATAAAGTATTTGTGAAATTGCAACAGCTTTTTAACTTCCCATTGTACAAAATATTGCACTCTGAGTTACATTTTATTGTTGCAAATAAATGGTAAATCATGCCTCTAATAATTGTTGAAATAAGAGTTTCTGAAACTTCGAGCGGTTAAACGGTTAAGTTTATCAAAAAAAACACAAAGAATAAAAACCTCTTAAAATTGCATGTAAAATTTAAACCCGTCATAAAAAATAGGGGTTCCCATTTAAAAAAAATAAGTTGTCCTCCATTTTGGAAAAATAGTTTTTGAATTTTGTACCTAATTTGGAAATTCTTCGAATACAAATTGAACAACGTCAAGATAAAAAACCCAACGTAAGAAATTACAAAAAATACGATATCACTGGACATATTGCGTTTTTATTTTTGTATGCATATTTTAAATTCAAAGTCGCTTTCTGATTGATTAACGAAATAATTAAATACAACTTTTATTTGTATTTAATACTAAAAAATATTAGGAAACGAATCATATATCAAGCATTTAGCTTTCCTCCTAATTCTTTAAAGTGTGATATTTTACAAAACAAATTTTCCGTCTTGATCTCTTCAAAATTGAAAGAGTTAAAAGTTATAATTAATAATAATATCTAAGAAGGTTGCTGTTCTCACGCATCACCTAACCCATGGGGTCTTCGGAACCCCATGGCAAAGTTAGCAGCTGACATTAGCCGGCCCTTTTGCGAAATTAGGGAGTCTTGGGGGCTTTCTCGTATATAACCGATGTCAAGATAACCTTGACCTTAGTCATTGTTACTTCGGTGATGACAGAGCCATCACATTACCATAAGACATGGACAGAAATTTCCTCCTTATATTCACACGTTTAACGTAGTAAATTGTTCAGTAATCCCATTACAACTCTTCAAAGAGTTAAAGAAATGAGTGTTTAAGATTTTACAGGAAAATAATTTTATACATTTATTAATTAGCTTGGCTGGTGCTTTCAGAACTTTAATACTGTCTAAAATCCTACTTTACAGTCTATTTTTCTGGTTGACTTCGGTTAATATGAGCTAGGACATACGAGTTGCCAAAATGAATTCAAACGTGTTTAAATCGATTAAAATTAATTTACAACAAATATGTGTTAGTTTAGCTTTTTCAGACTTGATAATGAAATACTTGTAATATAGCGCTGAAACCAGTAGTATCAAATAAAGAATTACATCAACGAAAACTATAAACAGAGACAGTACGTAGTAAAGTAGTAATTTAGTAATTGTATTAATTCAAGATTGTATCCCAAGGAAATCAATATTTATCTGTGTTAATGAATGCCGACGTTTAATATGAGTACTGCGCCTGAGACATCATCCTGTAAGCTGACTTAAGCCAAGTTTTCACAATGATTGGCAAGTATATAAATAAATCAAATAAATTCAAACAAACTACAATCATTCCTACAGTACGCTAATTAAATTGAATTTCAAATTAAGCTTATTATAATGTGAACGTCGCAACTTTTTCTTTTTGTGAGCAAGAACATAGTCACATTTTATACAAATAAGCAATTATTTGTTTTGTGTACGTACTAGCGAATATTAAATTTGTAAACTTGTAATTTAATTTAAAACTCTGCAATTTAACAATCGAGTAATCCTGTTTGTTATTGTAAACAAATTGTAAAATACTAACGAAGATTTCATCAAAAGAAAAACTTCTTAGAAAATAAAATTCTATACAGATAACCGTTAGCACATAACATATCACCACTATATACAAAGGGTGTAAAAACAATGATTAGTTTTGTTAAATTATGATTATAACTTAGACATATTTTGTTGTGTTTTATTTTTTTCCAAATTAGCGGATTATATTTTATGTGTCCATTTAGATGGTAATGGTATTTATAAGAAAACTTTTAAAAAGTCCCCTAGAACTGTTTGTGCGATATCAAAGCAATTAATTATGGAAACTATGTGCTAGATATATGCAAAAATATATTGTACATATATCAAATGTTTTTAAAGTGAAAAAACAATATAAAAGTCGATCTTGCTAAAAGCAAATTATTTTTTCTTGTACTAAGTGTAAAAATAGTATTGAAAGCATTACTTAGTGAGGTAATTACTATCACTAAGTGAGTGTAGGACATGTCTACAATATACACTGACGTGAAAGATTCACGACAACAATTCCATGTTTCGAGTTTTTTATTAAATATTTCGTGATTGTGTTCTGTGTTCTGTGTTTGTGTTAAATGTGCTATGTGTTTAATTTAACGAAGTTCCAATGAACTAAACAATGTAATATATGATGTTATAATGATCTGAAAAATAGTATGACCGAAGGAAAGACAGCAAAAGGAATAGAAGTTGACGTCTTTTCAATAAAGGTACGTTGTTAAACTATTAATGTATCCTATTCCGGAGGCTAAACCTCCTAAAATGAATAAAAATAATCAAACAACGATTGTGTATAATCGTTAGTTATTATGTATAATTATGTAATAACAACTTGTAAAAATTAGTAACACTTTGTACTGTCATCGTTAATCATATTGTCTAGACATTGTCAATAATAGCTAGTATGTGATGGTCAAAGTGATACATTTTAAAGAGAATTACATTCTTAGTTAAATTGATACTATACATATAATAGCTAGATAAAGTCTTAATAATACAGGATCATCACCTTGAATATTTTTGATCAGATATTACAACTAAATGTAACTGTTATCTGTTGTAAGATTTCGTTATTCGTGATTATAACGCGTTCCGTAACCTGTTTCATAAACAAATATGTTGGAAAAAAACATTTATGTGTTGTGGGTTGTATGATTTGTGTTGCATGTGATTTTCATAATAATAACCGACAACCATTTGTTATTTATCATTGGCATTGTTCATTTGACATTTTAGTAACCGATAACAGGTAAATTTAATTAAATATATTTTTGTCTTGGAAAATATTACAATAAATCATATATTATATGTATTGGCTGGATCAAGTTACTCATACGGCCTCATTAATCACTTTCATCAAATCCGATAAATATTATTCATAATAGCCAGATAGCTTACTTTGACCAGAACATACCCATTAAAATCCGTTATTCAGCTGGTGAATAATTAAACCACAGATAGAACAATACTAGTCAATCTTACCGTATCCCTATATTTGTATGTCGTAAGCAAATGATATCAACTTGATATAAATAAATAATTGCTATTTTTAATTAATTAATTGTAAGCGTGGTTATACATTGTGGATACACCTATTTGTTGTTGTTTACCTTCTGCAAGTTGGTAAGTTGTTTACAAATATATAATAACAATAACAAAATTATTTCTCTTTAACATGGATTTAAATTAATAAAACACTGTTAGTAAGTTAGAATGCGAATGCTTCGCACGGGTCAGCTAGTATTAATTTAACTGTTATATATACCATAATTACTGTCGACTAGAGAATACAACCACTTTCTCTCTCCAATCGCTCTGAATAGGGTGAAAAATAATATTGTGTAGATTATATATTAAAGTAGATCATTTATTTGGTTAAATATCTTGATGACAGCCCTTGGGGAATGTGTAATTGGTGAAATTATTCAAAATGTGGGTATTTCATTTTAGTATTTCGGTCTCAAATACGTTTATGGGATTTGGCATATTACTAGTTCAAAACTATTATTTTTCGTTTTATTATCAGTATATATTATATTATATTGTAAAAAACTCCTTCTTAGAATTAAATTTATTAAAGGGTTTATTTAAGACAATAAATATCGAATCAATGTTATCTTTATAAAAGGTAAGTTTGTATATTAAGTTCATTTACTTACAATCATTTTACATTACGGTACGTAAAGAAATCTTTTGAACCTATAGAATGAAAACCATCAGCTACTATGACAGACGTTTTTAGTAACTCTCTGGCTACGTCACTGATGGACCCAGTCAGCTGTGTAAATATTACAATTTATTCGTTTCCATAGCATTCTAAAATGTTTTAAGTGTGTGCAAAGCCATTCCTTAGAGATGGTAATTTTTATGTTTTTAACACTAAAGTTACATTTTGTAAAACACTAATGAGCCTGTGTTACTAAAAGTCTTAATTTTTCCTCCAGTGAAGGTTTTTTCGAAAAGGTTTAGCAATTTTAGGATGAATCCGAAAATTTACAGGAAGCTTACTTTCTGTGCCTTTATAATGTTAGTATAGCTGCATAGCCCACAGAATAACTTTAAAATAGTTTTAAAACTAATTTTTCTAAATTTAGTTTTTAAATCGATACATATTTAAGTAAACCAAAAATGTTGTTTTTATTTCGGTGAATTAGAAACAATTTTGTATTTATTTATTGATATGAACAGAAGAAACAAAGTCTAGTTTCAAATGTTGACTTTAACACACAAAAATATCGTTGTGCACACTCTACGTGGGAATGTGTAGGCCCACTTTGTAAACATACGAACGATATATATATAAAGTTTGTGCTCTAATGAAATAAATTATTTAATAAGGAACAAATTTAAACAGGATTTATTAGGTAGACTGATTCTTGTCAGAATATTTGCAAACTGTAAACAATTTACTGGTGTTGGTATACCTGTGAAACGAAGCGAGAGTGTTTCTGTGGTAACAGCCATCATTACCGTTCTCACTTCCGGTCTCGCCTGGAACAATACACCGGATGTTGGATGACTTCATTACAGACGCAATAGTTTCGTCGCGAAATTTCTATTTAATGTACAAGGAACGAGTTACCTGTAAACATATTGAACTTAATAAAACCTTGGAAGCTCTGAAGTTATTATGAAACAACTTCAAAGAGTAAATGTTTAATTTTAAGATGAAGGGTTTTGAATTTCTCTGTAAGTTTGACTAGGTTTATATGATTTAATTATTTAGTTTTATCAATACTAATATTATAAAGAGGTGAAATTTGTTTGTTTTTTTGTTTGTTTGTTTTTATGTAGGGGGTAATCTCTGAAACTATTGAATCGATTGAAAAAATAGTTTTACTAATAAAATTCTACACTATCCCTGAGTAAAATAGGCTATAATTCATTTTGATAAAAACATTTTTTATTTAAATTTTTGTAAATTTAGTCGAACAAATCTCACGTTTTCTGATGAATCATCGCATGTATTTACATTTATTACCATAGCAACCAATTGCATATAATAACAGATAAAACAGCTGTTTGCTCCAATATTTACAGTAACTTTGAAGCCATTATTTAATTTTCTAACTTTTAGGTTAGATTTTTACTAAAGTGTAGACCTGATCCTTGCTGATTCTTTTAACCTTTATTATAACTGCTGATAAAAAATATACTAAATAATTTGATTTGAGCATTTAACATTATTTACCATCTTAGCTTTGGGGTTAGGGTATTATAAAGAGGTAAAATTTGTTTGTACGTAGGGGGTAATCTCTGGAACTACTGGGCCGATTGAAAAACATAGTTTTACTAATAAAAAGCTACCCTATCCTTGAGTAATATAGGCTAGAATTCATTTTGATTTAAGGATTAAAACAACCCCTAAAACAATAAATAGTAATTGTTATACTTTCCTTAAAGCTAGAGAGCGGAAATTTTGTACATTTATTTCTTACAAGATACATAGAAAAAGTGAAGGATGAAAATGTGACAACAACCCCTAAAACAATAACAATTAATTTTTATATTTTTCTTAAAATTATTAAACTGAAAATGTGTAGGCCTACATTTATTTCGTACAACATACATACAAAAAGTATCGTAGATTGACATTTTATCGCATGCTACTAATAGTTGAAAATGTAGTAAAAATGTTGATGTACTTTTCTTAAAACTAGAGAATAAACCCTTTGTAAATTAAGAAATTTTTCTTAAAAATAAGAAACCACTATGTTCTCACCCTAATTAAAATAAATAAGTCATATTATTAGAATTTAATAGTAGAGCCTATTTATCTTATCTTCTAAAGCGAGAGATAATTGTCTGTCTGCTAAATGGATCTGGAATCTCCGTCTAAGGATTTTTGATTTTTTGATTTTATATGGGGCTTTTGGCCACGAGAAATCGATTGGAAATGGTCACCAGTCTGGGAAAATTCGTTTTCTACGTCTTTTTATTAAATTAAAAAGTGAAATTTGTCCATTTTAAACAATACAAAGCACAGCTGATGCAAATGTTTTCAATGTCATTACTATAAACATCTGTTTTCTTTTAAACGAAGCACAGCTGATGCAAATGTTTTCAATGCCATTACAATAATCATCTGTTTTCTTTTAAACTGTATTTTATTAGAGGTTATCCTAATGTTGTATCTATTTATAGTTACCATGGCAACGAATACTTCTGCAAAATAAACATACCCTTTATTTAGTTGTTTAATGTTATAGGCCTAACCTAAACGATGTTCAATTTGCAATAATAGTTATTGACGTGAGCGAACTAGGCCCTGCTTATAATCGAGCTTTAGCTCGATCTCCTGGTACTATAAAATAACCTGTTTGCATTTGCTTCGACGCGAGTCACCGCGGGGGTTGGCGAGCGAAGCGAGCAGGGGGCGGAGCCCTCTAGTTTATAATATATATACATGTTTAACCAAATAAATTAGTATTTGTTTTAATTTTATAGATATGAGATTCATATATATACTTATTATAAAAAAACTTTGCACTTTCTTAAAATGTTTCGGATAATTTCAAAACTACTAATACTTTATGAACACACCTCTCACTGTTGAATAATCTATACTCATCATAAAACAATCATGGAGTGGATACAGTGATTTTACTAAATTATAAAATAATATATCATAATCAAGAGGAGGCCCTACTGAAATCAACAATTACCTTACTGATAACAAATTTTAACTTAAGACGTAATTATAAGAGAAAGGAACTAACTATACGCTATGAAAATTTCTTGATATGTATTTATAAATTAATTTCCATGCGTTATTAGTTTTGTTTTCTATAATAGAACCTCAGTTTGCAGACCGTAGAACTGGCGATCGAGTTTTGTGCGCTACGCTTCTCCACTGTTTCTACAAATATAATTGTTTTAAATATAAAGTTGTTGATGAAAAACATCCGTACACACGATATAGTGACACTAACTTTATTTATTTTTGCTGTTATTAACAACGATCTCAAAAACTACTGTACCAATTTTAAAATATATTTTGCAGGATTATAATTTACACTTTTCTGAATAACATAGGCTCATAGACTTGTTATAGTGCCCCAAACAATACGATTAACTAACATCGTTAGAGGGATTTAATTCATAACTATTGCAAGTTTATACGACGAAGTGTATAAACAAACCCCAAAAACAATCCGAATTGACAATATTACATACGTAAAGTTCAACAGATAAACATTTTAACAAACATAATCAATTTATGTAAGTACTCCGTTTTAAATATACTTAATTTAAATATTATAAATAGATATTAATTCTAAACTAACATACAAGTTGCTTCACTTCAAGCACTTACGTCGGAAAGTTAAGTTCAAGTGAAGTGTAAAACTTAGCAACTTGAATCCTCAGCTCTCAACCTAAGTCTGGAAGATAATCCTTCCAAGAATGACTTGGGAAACTGACGTTGGTCCTTTGAATATTATAACAGTTTTGGAATCTTATACAATTCTCGAAAAATCGTGTAAATAATAAAGGACGTAAGGTATAAAAGTTACCGCCAACAATCCTTTAAAGTTGACTTCAGTTATTTATACGCACGTGTGTTTCGGGCATTTATTCATTCGTCGTCGATTGTTCAACATTTTATAAATTAACAAGAAATGTGTATATTAACTATAAGTAAGTGAAATGTAAATTATTACTTTTTGCATAGTGCTAAATGTTGGTAGTTGAATTTGACACCTGACAATGGACGGATAAATGACTGAAACACGTCTAGTGTATGTTGACAACTTCAAAGGATTGATGGTGGTAAGTGACGTCACAGTTACACACAGGGCGTCGTTTAAAAACTTTGCAAATTTACAATTGAGAATCCATAAAATTTACAAAGTATCTGTCAATGTTTACTAGAACACAAAAATGTGTAAAAAAAACTAAAGATCATAAAAACTTTACATTTAAAAAAAATGTAATTAAATTTGCCCACCCTGTTTACAAAACATTGTGTTTTCAGAAGTTTATAACAGTATTAAATGAGTTCATTAAAGAAACTCTATTAAGCTATTTAAAACACTGTCAAAGTGTAAATTAAATAATATTTTACAAGTTGTTTTGAAAAAAAAATTGAATCAATAGAGTTTGATGACATTTGTTTATTGACGGTCCAAAACCAATTTCTTGAGTCAAATTTAACTTTTCATTATAAATGTTATTATGAATACTAACATGATAAACGATGGAAGTAAAACTTAAACATTGTGAGGAGCTAAGCTTTAGCCTCTTAAAATAAAAAAACAAACAATTTTAAATTTTAATTATTTTAATAGGCCTACATGCGAGAGAGCAAATTTCTTAACGTGCAAATTTCAATGTCATAGTTCGTAAACCTACACTTTATAAGTCTAAAGTTTTTTACAAACTCATTCTATTGCTATAAAATATTTCAGCCAAAATTATTACTAAACCTTTTGCAGTAAATCTGCCATTTTTTCATACTTTTGAAGTAGAAAACCAATGAAATTACATATAATAGTACTACATATAATTAATTTTTTTATAGATTTAGAATGGCAGCCATTTAAAATGTGAACGTAAAACAGCTCAAAAATTTCAACTGAAAAAATTATCTTTTTAATTTTGTACTTGACTCAAAAGATAAATTTGCTAGAGTAAAAATTGGTGAAATAAATAGTATATCAACAATTCGAAATGTTTTAGTGCCTTGCTAGTAACTATTGCAATTCTATTCCAATTTTAGTTTGTGGTTGTTTAACAAAACTATTAAAAGAAATTATATATTATTTGTTTGTCGTTATAGGTATTTTGTTACTTTTTATTAAGTTTACAGTTTGCGAACTGTTTGACTACGTTTATAATGGTTTATAAAGATAATACATATTTGTGTGCACTGCGTTTTTAAATATTGTGTAGTGAATTTGCGAGCAAAATTTGAACTTAATATGTTACGTACTTTTAAAAAAATATAGGTTGTTTTATTTAAATCTATAGCAGGTAATATACTTTGTTGCGCTATTTTAGTCCATGGAATGTTCTTTGGTTTCATCCTGAGAAGTCCACATGTTATCCCAAACATTTAATTTTACAAATTCCCTTATTCTAATTATAATTATAAAATCTACGTTACTTCCACGCACACGCCCTTCTAAGCCTCTTGCATGTACGCAACTTTACCAAGTATAAATCCAACACTAGATAGCTGTTAATAGCCCAGCCTTGTGGATCACGTCGTCGCAGCCTTAGCTACGTGACGCACATCCCAACAGACAACACAACTTTTTGCACTTGCTATTATCACTGGTGAACTAACTAGGTTAGCCCTATTACACCTAAAACGGTTCTGACATGGCCTCTATGAGAAGACACACTAACATATGTACACGAAGGTACGTGTTTGGAATGAAATGTCAAGGTTTTGTTTCTGTTGATTTCCATTTGGGTTGTGTTTTTAATCTTGGATTATATTTGCAGTTTATGGGTAAAGTTTCATATTACACCCACGTTTCGTGTTAGTATATATTTACATAAGTATATATTACAAGAAAAATTAAATGTAAGTTAGCCTAATTTTTTGTATGTATACTAATAATATCACGTGAAAAATAACGTGTAGATTAATTTTATACACATGTACAAATGAGAAAATTATAACTTCAAAATATTAAGTTTCCTGATTTATAGAACTAATGTGGGTTATAAGACTTGTTTTGAGGTTATAAATTATTTAACATTTATATATTTCTACAAATTGTTATTTACTTTGTTTTTCAAAAGAAACTACTTAGACCTACAAACAACTTAGGGTATATGCTATTAGGGATTTTTAACATGGCAAATGTGCAATTAAACATTTTACTTAAAGACCTGAAATAAATTTTGGAAAATATAGTAAAAGTTAATTAATTTTAATCGTGGGTCTACTTAAATCCACAACTTTAACACCAAATATTTTAATTTAGGCAAAACTAAATTATGGTTCAATTTTAAATTCACTCAAGTTTTCATCGAAAGTAATTGTACTTGTAAATTACCAGGAGCTGAAAATTGTATGGTTGTATTCAAGTAACAATAATTCACACCAAGATAGTGGTAGTTTAAAATATAGTTTTATGTTTGTATGAATAAGTTATTATTTAGACTAACAAGAATGAAGTAAACAAAAAAGGATTGTCAACATGCATACATTTTCAACGATTTCTAACCCTCAAAGCCAATCATATAGCGCATATTATAGCCTACATTAGTTTTATAATTCATATACAGAAACAACCAACTTACAGACATTATGAGAAGTTTGTTTTTATTGAAGTTGTAACCTTGTAAACGTAAGCCCAAAGTATAATCTATGTTAGGTTTTGTTAAAGTTTGATAGATGATAAGCGGAATCAGCTGTTAGATGTCTGTAGTGGGGGTTTATTGTTGCCATCTGCTCAATAACGTAATATATATCTTTAAAATTACAATTATTTTACACTATCGTGTACATACGTTATAATATTTTGTTACACACGGACGTACTTACGTACACTCACTATTATAAGAGTTGATTATATTTCTAATACATATCCAAGGTGTAAAAAAATCAATAGTGCGGTTTGAATGGAAAGCAAAATAGTGAGTTTATGCGTCTTGTACTTACTGAACTATTTCACACCCAAAGAAAGTTAGGAAAATGTTGTTACTTTGAAAAGAATATAAATTTGTTTTATTATTATTATTTTTGAGACGACATTAAAAATATAAACATAGTTCGAGTGAATCGTTTTACACCTCTTTTAAAAGTAAACATTTTAAGAAAGTATTAACTTATTTGGTCTAAATTGAAGTTGATGACCCTAACACTAAACGAACAAATTTATGTTTTTGTATGTTATCTACTATCACTAAATGATTTTATTCTTAGAAGTCAAAGTTTTACTAAATATTGCTAATGATATACTCTTCAAACAATGTCAAACTTGGGCACATTTTCACAAGTTTTCTAACATAAAGAAATTTATAATTTTGGGGAGTGAAAAGAGCTCATGTCTAAAATATTTTAAACAGCAATGTTAGTCGAGTGGGATATCAAATTGAGCACTTTGTTGTGTTAGTTTAACTCCGATCGAAATCCAACCATTTCAAAATGGCAGACGAAAGTTGATTTCAACGTTTCACATGTTTTTTTTTTTTTATAAAGTCGATGCACACGGAGATATTAAATAAATATGTATTATTTATATCAACATTTAAAGTACTACCTTTTAGTTTATTTGGGAGGCATTGGTATTATACAAATTACTTTTTATTGTGGCACTGGAATTTGAAAACAAATACATATTGTTTTTATTCTTAGGCTGCGAAATAGTGGGGAATCAGTAAAGCGTATTGCCTAAATAGGCCAGTCGGTAAAGGTCAATTTAGACCAAAAGTACCAGTAATTTGCAATACGGCTGGATTTTTTTTTAAGTACATTAAAGTATGTAGATTAACATAAAAAAAAGTTTACCAGTCTATCGATTTCCCAAAGTCGAAAAATAAAATCGATTATCATTTTTTTTCGATTATCCTTAATATTTCGAGCGAGAATAAAGATAGAGGAAAATAAAAAATACCACCGTGTAGGGGAGGTATTTTTCAATAAAAAAGGTCATATGTATTTATTTCGTCCTAGCAATGGTTTGTCTGGAAAAAATTCGATAATGCAGGTATGTATTTTGCAGCAGGGGAAATCACTAAAAGGGGACATGTTATTCATATATGAAGCGTTGGCTCATTCTAAATTGGCCGAATTTTAATATATCGAATTGAAACTTGACATAGGAGTTAAAATATATATTTTAAACATTTATGCTGAGTCTCAGCTTGTTATCTTGAAAATTACCCGATAACACTTCGACTTTGGGAAATCGATAGACTGGTAAACTTTTTTTATGTTAATCTACATACTTTAATGTACTTATAAAAAAAAATTCAGCCGTATTGCAAATTACTGGTAGTTGTAACCTATACCGACTAGGCTAAAAATATTTCATTTCCTCGCTGTAGATGATACAAGGATGGCAGATTACTTAGTATAGCCATTTGCCTCTATGCTTACTACAGATGACCACACTTATGACTTCAAAACTACAAAAAAAGCAATAATTATTATTCAATTTTAAAATTTTTAACTGGATGATAAATATTAAATTTTATACGGTATAAACAGTCAAAACAAGTATTAAATTAACTTAATTACAAGCGAAAAAAGACCAAGACCGGGACTTGGCCAACACGTTTTCACAAACACAGATTTTTCATGTTATTATGTAAACTAACGAAGACCTGCAATGAAAGATTGATTCACATTCACGGAACGCGTCTTAAGGACGACATAAACGAAACAGCTAAACAAATGAATTTGGTAATATATGAATAATTATTTACGAGTATTTCCAATTATATAAAAGTGTATTGGAAAATGAAAAACACGAAACTCAAGTTTTAATAAATAGACAACAAACCCTATTTGGCATGTAATTATAAAATAATAATTTTATTTTCTTATGAAAATGTTTTTATGTAATCCAGTTTAAAATAAATAGCTATTATTATAATAAAGAGATACGTTTATATAATATTGCAAGGCCAATCATATAAAATAAAAATTTACTTGACACTTAAACAAATATTTTCTATTAATTAATTAATAACGATTGAATCAGTATCGCACCTGCTACATCAATTTCTAAACCAAAATATCCTAAAAACACTTGTGGCTTTTCCATTCATTTACTCTTTTGGCTGTAGGTGATGCATTGAATGTAAATGCCTAACTCAAACGGTAACAACATAAATGCAATGTTTTTTCTCGCCATTTTAGTTAATGTTGTTGTATACAACCTTTCTTTAAGCTATATCCTCCTAAACAATACCTGTTAATAGATTTATTGATCCATAGAGATTTTAAAAAGTCATATATTGCCTCATGGTGCATTAAAAAAAGCGACAGTTTTCAACTTAATTTAAAATTGTAGTTGGGCTATCACAACTATATTTATATGACTAAAGATGTTTAGAGGCATATAGTTACCCAAGGATAACAAATTACTAACGTTACCATCGCATATGTGTGTAATACTTTTTATGACGTCTAACGTCTTTACTTAATTTACTTAAGTCAGAACGGACTCAGTAGTTTGACAACTTTACCAAAGTCAAACCACTTTAGTTAGGGTAAGAAGGCCTTCGAGCTAAGTTTGCCGTACAAAGGAAAACAAACTGTATTTAGTTCAAACTGGATTTGAACCATAGACCAGATAAAGTAAAACTATTAGACATAGTCAACATTTGTCATGATTATCAACTACCTTTACAATAATTGCTCAGTAGTCAGCTCAATATCAGTCAGGGACAAAGCTTAAATTATTGTAAATTTACGAACCAAATACTTTTTAAAATGACACAATCTTGTACACTACGGCGTTTTATTTAAAGTAAGCCAATACTAGATAAAAGCTGAAAATATAATAATATAAAATAAATACAAACATAACTTATTATCCTTTTCAATATTAAGTCCGTACAAACCATACGGTAGACGAAAAACGTATTACTATTTGTATCTTTAGTAATTCATAAAACTGCTAATTCGGTTCCCCCGTAAGAATAACGAGTCTTTGGGCTGGGCAATGTACAACAAATTTGAACATTTCAGTCTCAGATAAGAAATAAATTCGAGTTCTATTCCCTATGTTTTAATAAATACTTTTATGTTTTAATTGTTGTGAAACCGACTAAAATTTCTTAAATTTATCTTTCACCGAATCAAGTTAGTTATTAGTTTAACATATTTTATAATAACCATAGACAATTACAATTCAGTACAACTTCGTACAATACCAAAAGATTTTTAAACAGCAACATTGTAAAAAATCACAAATATTATTTTACTCAGTAATAATCGAATTAACAATCAAATTTATTATACAAAGGAACCTTTCATAAATAAATTAAAGCTGCGTTATAATATTTAAATTATGCACCTCCTCGTCGCTTAGTTCCTCAGGTGGTTAGACTATAAGGCCAAAGTTAAATAATATCAAATTGCCAAATTTTTGTTACTGAAATAAAATATTAAAATAAAATATGTAATTAAAATAAAAAAATTCTATTGACAAATAATAAAAACAATTGTAGGTACGTTTGAATTGTAAATTTAAATAGTGCAATACCACTATGTCAAAAATTCAGTCTGTTAATTTTGATTGGTAGAAACTAAAGAATTACAAACGAGTAGTTTGGGGTATAACATTCTATGTCATATATATTCTCCAAAAAAATTAAGTAACATCATTGGGAAATTAGTGTGGACAATTTGTAACTAAGATTTTTATCCTATTTACAATCCTAGTCAATTTATAGCTGCGGGTACCATAGCAAACAATTGAGTACAGCAACATATAAAAAAGCTGATTAAAGTGACCCGCTTCAATAACTTAATTCAAAATTAGGTTATGGCTAGCCTGGATCTTAAACTAGTATACAATTGGATTTTATATATGTTAGGGTGATCCTTAAAACATGTGGAGCAAATGGTTTGCGTGGTGTGATGACTCAAAATTTAAGAACCTAAAGTGATTTTACATTATTTCAATTATTAAACTCTATGCAGTATTTTATCCACAAACGTAGAGGTTTTACCATATTTAGAAACAAAATATCTTAATTTTGGGTACTTTAGGCATGTCTTTTACACTATATCTTGTGCATATTTTAATTGTACGTTTAATAGCACCAACCCAGATTATAGATGTTTGTAGTTAAGTATAGACTATGATGATTATTTCCCACACAGTTGTTTGTACAAAATTAAAAACAGTCTGAAAAAAAAACAGGAAAATGTAGAATTAATGAAAATTATGTATTAACGAGGCGACTTTTCAAAACTCTTATTAAATTAGGAATCATTCAATGGTTTAAACACAGCTGTTCGTGTAAAACCACGTTTTCCATCCTGTCCTTGGAAAAATAATGAATTATTACAAACCTCGCTACTGCCAATGACTTTTGAGCAAGAAACAAAATCGTTTTTTCTTTCAGCTTTGAAGTGAAAAATACAACTTGTTCTTCAAAGAACCTTCCCACTTTATTTGCAAGTTCATAAAGATTCGGCTTCCACTAGACTTGTCGATAAGGGGTTGGAGGGGAGGTGATAAGACAATAGCTCTAACTTAATTGAAAGTGTAATATGGGCGTTAATTTTTTCACTCTTTTCAATTCACCATCAACCCCTTTTTACTCCTTCATTGTCTTCTCCTTCTAATGTATAAAAACAATGAAGCGAAAACAAGACTGTTAAAAAGAGTTCTTTGAGTAAGTCGAAGCAAAAAATGATTAATAAAACTCAATATTACAACTCTTTTTTTTTTAAAGGAAAACAAAAGGTACGAGGAATGTTCGCAACTAATGTGGTTAATGCTTGAGTCACTGATCCGTGCACTCCTTGTAATTATCCACAGCGAGTCTATTACTGCGCACTTCAAAAACTTTTTTATATTTACGTTCTCGAGAGTTTCGCGTTGTTTAACCCTTCCGCTGCATAAATACGACCGTGGCTGGGAAATATACAATATAGATATGAAAAACTGTCATTACTATACACTCATGCGTACTACAAAAGTTCATCGTCTGCATGGTTGTCCAATTTTATTAATACAGTATTGTTTCCTTCTGCAGAAAATATATTTTTGTACGAGTATTAAAATACCATGACAGAAGCAGGTCCAACGACTATTTGGATAATGAGCCCTCGAAAAACTTCAGTTACTACAAATACATAATTTATTCCTCATCTCTGTATGGCTGTTTTCAGATCTTTCTTAGCAAGGGGTTTTGAATGAGTTTATGTAAAACGTGTAAATTGTGAATTATTTTATAGACATCTACTTAATAAAATTTTTATTAGGATTCTTCACATCAATATTTAGTGATGTAGATGCGTTTTTGTACAATTTGTTACTTAATCTATTTTACCTAACTGGATATAAAGCTGGTACAAAATATACGTACACAAAGAAAGTTTCTGTTAGAGATTAAATAGTTCAATCATGCACCTGAACCTCTGACTTGAGTTGAGCGAATTTCAAAAATTGAGTTTATATATTTTAGGGTTTCAACCAACCACTTAGGAAATTTATCTACTCACGAAGGCGCTGGAAAGAATATTAGTAGAGTTTGTTTGTATCTCAGCCTTCACACACTGCTTTGCGAGTTTGCACCTCGACCTTGGGGCCTCGGATTTTGACTGCTTCTCTTAGATCACAGCGCACAAACTCACTTTGTATGGTACTTTAAGGATACTTTTATGGTATTTACGTTTTGATAAATGTTTGGGAAACCAGACGGTCTATATAAGGTCGAGTAAAAAAACAAAATGTGAAGGACAATCTCCTATATTTATAGTTTAATATAGAATCCCAGAAAGGTTTGATTCCAGTACAAAAATCTAAAAAAAAATTTACTTTTGGTCAAATTATTTCTAATTGATGTTTAAATGGGGATATTGTTACTATTGCATCAATCAATTAATTACAACTTAGAAACACATATTTGTGTAATTGTTCTTGAAAGTATTTTACATGTGGAGCTCGGTAAATTTTCAAAAGTAAATTAACAATAAGTATTCCAAGAACAACCACATTTTATTTCATTTGTATTTGTGTGAGAAAGCGTAAACCATACATTAATAAAATGTAACAATACATCCCCACTGCCATTTTTTAGGGCTTTTAATTTCCCAACTTAGCTAAACATGACAGTAGATTTTAACTGGGTTTTGTGTTTAAGAGACTAATTAGTTCACTTTCAGTACTGTAGTATAGTATCCACCATTTATGGACTATGTCTTGTTACATTTTTTAACTTGATTTAACAATTTTAAGTGTGGAAAATCAATAACCGAAAGCGCATCATATAACAAATTAGTTAAGCTTTAAGCTCTAAAGCAGTGAGTTTATAAAAAATACCAAAAAATTCTATTAAGTTTCTTAGAATGTTATATTGACTTCTAAAAGCACTAAAGTTATGGTTCGCCTCAAATATCTCTTATTTGAAAGATATTAGCATTTAAAAAAAAAAAATCAAAGAGGATGTTTCTTGTAGGATCAATAGTTTATGAATTACCAACAGAGTGATAAAATGAACAGCCTTTATTATACTTCATTAGTAATAATTTAACACAATAATATTTAAAAGAAAATTATGAGATTCTACGTTTTTAACTAATGGTAACAGAAAGTAATTATATTTTTTCTTTACAAAAAATAAATTGACCTATTTAAAATAGATTACATTTAAACCAGGTTTCCTAAGAACAAGACAATTTAATAGTTGGTTCTTAAATTCCAAAATAAATAAACGATATCAGTTAACTGACACAAACTTTCTCCCAACTTACTGTAGTCAAAATAATATTGTTTTCAATCATTTTATTTATTACTTTTTAGAACAAAACAAAAAAATAATATTCTACCTACGTCAATCGTATAAAAAAAATATTGTCCTAGGCGGGATTCGATCGCGCGACCTTTGAATTACTGGCCGTGATCGCTACCATGGTGCTACCCCGTGCGGCCGCCGCCGCGATGCTAGATTGACAACATAAACTTATTTATTTTTAAACATTTCCCCACAATTATAAATCGCCGAAGTTTTGATAAAAGCGGGTGGTGTCATTTTGTTTGGCGTCTTAAGCACTATAAATACTGAAAATTTGATCAAAATCGTTAGAGCCGTTTTTGAGAAATTTGAATTTTTGTCGTTTTTTATGGGTTTTTAGGGGTAAATTACCCTTAAAAATTAAAAATTCAAAAAAATGAAAAAACACCTGGAGATATTAGGGTTTAGTACCTACATACCAAATTTCATGAAAATCGGACCAATAGTGTCCTCTCTGGTCGTGTATACATACTGACAGACTGACAGACAGACACCACTCTAAAAACACTTTTTTGGGTTCAGGGAGCACCAAAACAAAAAATTCCTCTAAAAATATTTTTGGGTTCAGGGAGCACTAACACAGATAATTGCACTAAACCATTTTTTGGGGTTCTGGGAGCACCAAAACAGATAATTCAACTGAAAATTCAAATTCGAACATTTTTACGAAAACAATACTTTCTCCATATACTACGTATAGGGTGGAGAAAGTAAAAATCAGAATTTTACAGTTTGTAAGAAATTCCATAACAGCGATCTAATTGCGGTTTTACTGTAATCGACCAATAAACAAAACATTCTTGTTTACGCTAAAACAGTTTGTGTAATATTGAGTCTAATCCCCTGACAATAGCAGTGAGGGGAAGCAGAGATATTGCCGCTCAAAAATCTCTTGTCACAACAAACCCTGCTTCCACAGGGTATTTTGTAAGGCAATACTTGTGCGTTTCCAAATAGCATACATTTATTCGCAAAACTAATATTAAAATGTATAAACTTCACACAATTGTAGTGACTTTCCTGCACTGTGAATTACATGCATTGTTTGTTTGCTTCTTTCAAATGTGTAAAATATAATTTGAGTATACAAATTAATGACACCATGCTCGTAAACCTGTGCATTATTCCAGTTTCTCACAAAAAAAAAACTGAATTTGTGGGAAGGAATTTTTTGAAGCAAGTAACATCAAAGAGGCTTTTATTTTTTAAATCAATTTAAACTAATATTAATAAATACTTATCACGATTAAAATTAATCCACACTAGTACATTTGGATCGTAATGTATCTACACACTATCTAAACGTACTGTATCTATAAACCCAGCAATAATATTACGCTAAAATTTAATAATTTTAAAATAATTTCGAAAATGTATAACATTTTTGTATTATGGATGACAGTCATTAAAATTAAACGTTAACTGTTATATAATATTCTCTGGAGAGTCAGAGAACAAAAATACTTATAAAAAATCGGAAAAAACTTTTCTTGACATCTGAAAACAGTGTGTCGAATAAGAACTTGATATACTAAATGTCACTCTGTATAAAATCATTACATTCCGAAATAATTAGCATTTAAAATAACATAAAAACTGCGTCTCTAATAAATCACGAAGAATCTGATTTTCTGAACGCCGAGGAGGAACAGTTTAATAAAAAAGAGATAAGTGTGGAGATTGCTAATATTGCCAGGCTTCTGATAATTACGCGGGATTCCGTGAGCTTAGCTAGCGAAGGCCTGCGTCCAGGGCAAACATGGGTAAACTCTAATGAATGGGTTGCGGATGTTACGTATTTACAATCCTTCTAGTTGTGACACAATTGCAATATTGGGGATGGTCTACCTACAGGGGACGTATAGGCCTAAATTTCAGTAATGTGTGTTTCTATATGTTTCTTTTAGTGTAAACAATGTTGGTACCACTTTTGATTTGTACTGTAATGCGTTAAGAATGTCAATAACTATAAATTATTGTTTCTGAGCTCGTACAATAAGTGTAAAGAAAATACTTTAACTTATCCTATTCTTTAAGTGCGGTACATATCGGGCAAAATAATTATATTTCGGACCTAAAGGATCACAGATGCCCTTATGTTTTTAGAGTTAGCTCAATTTTAAAATATTATAAAAAATATAATTATGTTCTTCTATTAAAAACTAAAAAAATAAATAAATAAATAAAACAAATAAAGAACAAAATTGCAATTAGTTATTATATTCTTTAAAAACTAATCGTTATAATTAATAAATAATAATTATTGGTTTGAAGGTTTAAAACAATTAATATTCTAGATATTGATTTACTTAATAATAATATTGCTTTAATTTATAGTGAGAAAGTTACAGTTCTTTTTTACATTTATTAACACAATTATTATAATGTTACAACTTACCAACGTCAGTAGTCACTTGATGTATTGTAAAACGACAGCCGTTTGGCTATTTAGCCATTCTCATGATATTGGAGAACATCTTTCGTTTTTATGAACTTTTAACAAATATACGTTCACAAACACTTAAATAAATTATTACAAGAAAATGTATTTAAAAAGAAATATGGCGGGTCCACTGTTTCGAACTGAACTGACTACTGTATACGGCAAGTGACTACTGATGACGATAAGTTGTAACACTTATTAATATATATATATAACAGTAGTCGGAATGGCGTCAAACAAAATAAATGAATAGACAATATTTGTTTGCCGTCTGTCGGAGGGTAGACTATAGATCGTCTTACTGCAACATCTCTAACTATATGGGTTACATGCAAAATATTTGAGCTAAACGCGAACAATACATTGCCTAAAAATAATAAGAAATAGTTATCATAAGCACGATACCCATACATAATTGCATACCCACACACTCACAATATACTATTTACTAAGTATTTATTTTCGTAGCCGATAGTAACTAGAAATTAATTAATTATGACAAGTAAAGATTACTAACAACAATATAAATACCAATCAAAGATTGGAAACAGCAATATAAATATTAACGAATGATTGGGGGAGGGGGAAGCAAAGACATGAAAACGAACGTTTGCAACATTATTAGATGAATTCATTAACTATTCCAATCTATATTGCCAAGATTGTTGCTGTTGCACGTAACGGTGGTTAGTAGTATTGATTGTAGACGAGTGATATATCTTTCTTGTGCTCTGCAAAAACTTATGTGGTTAATGAGCAAAACAGTTAAAAAATAAAGTAAAATAAGTGATTTTAGAGTTATTTCATAAGAAATCTTTAATTGAATACAGTGTTTAAGTTTGTTTATTAAGATACAACTTGTATCAATTGGTGTACCAGGTCGGTAGCCAGGTTGCTTACTTATCATGATATAGGCGTTTTTAATTTTCAAGAATTTTATAACTGATACAAATGTTTTTATTTTCTCGAGATGCTCTTGGATTGTATATCTCACTCGACCTACAACAGTAAGAAGTAAGTGAAAAAGTGTTGCTGAATCAAAGTTTTTACTTTCAGTGTTGAAAAACCTTCAAAGTGATGAAACATTTTGGATGTGTTTACAATTAAAATTTCATTAAAAACTACACTCCCACAAGATATGGCTTTCAGGACAGTAGGATTTGAACAAATATGCCTTAGGTGCCAAGTAGAAGAGATTCAGTTATTGTACTAACTAATACGCCGCTTTAAATGTAATTTTCACAAACGAAATATATTTAATTAACTTATTTACAAACATTTTACATTAGAATAGTAATATTAAATTCAGTTTGGGCTTTTAAGTTATAGGATAGTAATAGCTGGCATTACATTACTAAAAAAAATTTAAATCTATTTTTTATGGACTCAGTCATCTGTACTCCCATGAGAGATAATTAGTTTATTTGTTTTATTACAAAATGAAATGTTCCAGAATAGGAATGGCTAAAAAAGTATAAATTATTGACAAGTGATAGATTGTTCCAAATAGAATCAGTAACTTCTGAGTGTAGCACGAATAACACTCCTCTTTATAATATAAACACAGATTTCTTCCATAACCAAATTTAATGTACTTTCAATTACCTAAATCAATAACTTTCCAGATTGATTGCATATAATCTGAATCATTAAAAGGTTTAAAAAGGTAGAAGACCTTCGTTACAGATGATGTAAATGTTTTACACGTTTTATCTAAATGTAGCAAGTTTGTGTATTTATAATACCAAAATGTTTATAATAAATAATATTTTATTTGCTATTTATTTTATAATTATTTTATTTATTTGTATTATATTTTTATTCTTGCATTCACATTATTGTGTATAATAACCTAAATCTTTATAAAAAGGTGTCATTCGAATTTGTATATTATATATGCATATTATTTTTAAGAATATTCGAAATGAAGAACGCAACTTAGAATATTTTTCAAACAACTTAGAACTAAGGAAACAAATTATATTCAAATTTAATTACAGTATTAATAAAACTAAAGTATAAGAATTTTTAAACTAAACTAAAAGAAATCTAATATTATAAAATGATCAATGTTTCAAAAAAATAAATGTCGTTAAAGTTTGGGTAAACTTATAATAAATTGGGTGTAACACTTAAATCAATGTGTTTAAGTGTTACAACTTAAACGTTTAGGTGCTTATAAAAAAAATTAAACAAATGAATTAAATATAGTTTTATGACTAAAGTTTTCTTTTCTGTTCATGAAATTTCACGGTAATTTATGTATCCTTACAGCAAATGTTCTTTTAACCATGCAAATAGTTCTTACGTTAATAGTTAATGTTACTAAACCCTGAGAACAGATTAAAAGTGAACCGTAAAATTGTTTATGTACAATATATTTTTAATGTATTTTTTTAAAGTTTTAAAATAGCAGCTAACACACCAGAATATGAATTAGTATAATCCTATTCATTTTATATGATTTATTCCTAGGATTAAAATATATTCCATTCCCTAATTCTACAATACTAATTTATAGAAAGTCAGACAATTTTTCAGATTATAGCCATTTGTTATGCTTTAAAATTAAGAAATTAAAAAATGTACGTATGTTTTTAATTCAAGGAGGTTTACAGAGCTAACACGTAAATACATATATAATAAAATAAAAATAGTTATGAGTTATATTCTGTGAAATGTTTTATAACAAATCCACGTCTCAGCTGTAATTTCTCCGACAAAGTTATAAACTTGGCCAGAGTTGAACTGACAACTACGAGGCATTTCTAATTATTACTTGCGGACTGTCAATCCATCGACGAACAATTTCTTTCTTTTATTCATCTGGAAAAAATAATATTCCAACTTTTTTTGTTATTTTCGTTCCTCGTAGAAAAACTTTTTAAACAACGGAGTTTCCTTTTTTCATAGAATAAAGGATCACGATTCCCTTCCTTGCAGGAAAAATAATACCCTTTCGCTCAGAACGACGTTGGAAAAGTTTTTGTCCCTGTTGGTAAGATATAGGCTAAATAGAGGTGGGTATGGGGGCCCTCATATCTTTCCTCCCCCCCCCGCCACACCCCTTTCTTAGACGTGAGGGAAATTCAGTCTTGAAGTATTTTTAAAGGAAACTTTTCAGGCTTAGAGAAAGAAAAGAATAGAAATGACAGCAAATCTTGTTAAGAATGTATTATTGAAATAATTTAAATATTCAATTGGTAAATATGTTTTTAAATATGACTTTACATTTTGTTAATGTGTAAGTTATCTAGCCGGAAAGGGATATGTAATGGATTTTACCTTATTTAGATAAACTTGGGTTCAAAGAAATTTAACACATTTTTTGTTTTGTTTTTTAAAATATTCTCCTAAAAACTATTTATTATTAATATTTTTACTGATTGGAATAACAATATTAACCACTACCTCAATTCCGAAAACATGATAAAAATGTAAGCTAAAAATATAAACCCGAGTTATAAACTAATAAAGTTTATTTTTGTATAATTTTTGCTTTAGTTATTATTTTTATTTGAATTGTAGGTGTAGCACTGAGCTCCAGAAATATAGTCATAAATTATGAAAAAAGTATACATTCCATCCCCTACATGAACGAGACTGTTAGTTATGTCAACATAAACACTGAATATTAAAATAACCTTTAAAAGTTTGGCGTATTTTTTTACAAAGAACACATACATTATTAACTCAAAAATCAAAAAGATTAACAAACACATTTTTAAAAGGTACAAAACACCCTTCCGTTTAGTTATAAACTAACAGGTGAGAAATCATTGTAAAATTACTTCCTTCAAACTAGCTAAATGTTAACATCATAACGCAATAGACTTAAAATACAAATTTACTAACATTCTAAACAAATTATATTTTTACATTTAAAATTCAAACTCTTTATATAACATAAATTTTAATAAATTAGATCATCTCTTTTCTACAGTATCTAATAGTACCATAATATAAATTATGTATAACACATAAATCAACATTTAACATACAAGAAGTTTAAAATGTTTAAATATTTCAACTTTAAACAACATTTGCAGACTTAGTTTAAACATATTAATATTAATTAAATAACATTACTATTCACTTCTTAAATTGAGAATGTTTATTTTTCGCAAAGTTTTATTTTAGGAGTTAAAAGGGCATCATTTAAACTACTGTAATTAAAAATTATTTTAAAATAATTGTATCTAAAATTTTATATTTTAAATTCAAGTTAGTAATTTAAACATCTTTTGCCTACAATATCATTCATTTTTCAAATATAATTTTTGAAGTTTGACTCACGCATTGATAATTTGGTTCAATCAACGTATAATTTAAAACATTTGGGAATATTAAAATATATTTGCTTAAACTTTGTAAGCAAAATACAAATTTACAATAATAACAATCATAATAATACGTGACATACAAAATTACTAATATTTTTTTTTCAAATCAAGTTAGTGAGATACTGAAAACCCGGTCCTCATACCTGACTCTCTGGTTTAACTAAGAGCAGTGTTGACTCTCTATCCATGACAAGTTTTTTTTTTTTTTTTTTTTTCAGAAACGTAAAAGAAATATTCTGTTTACAAGATTGCCACATTTCAATACGATTGATATTGTTAGTGGCAGTTGGGGTGCGATGTGCTATATATTGCTTTAGGGCGAGCTATATTTTGCGAATTGAATTTAGCCTCTTCCCCTTCGTTTCGTCCTTAAATTATAGATTCAAAAGCGAACTCCGACTGACCATAACTTCATATGTTTTGTAGATTTACTTTTACAAACCCGTTTCTCAACTTCTTTGCTCGTAGGGGGAAGAGAGTGAAGGGATTTTAAGTGCGAAGGAAATCAATGGAGTATATGTAGTTCTTGGACGAGACTAATGCGCATTTATAACGACAAACAAACACGATTAAGTGCGTAACTCAATGAGTACAACATTTTACAGAATTACAAGTAAAGCGTAAAGTATTGAAGTCAGAGAACTATTTTGTTTAAGGTAAGTTTACTTACACTTGTCATAAGTCAATAATTCTGTATTTAATTGACATTTTAATTAAATCTTTAGAAAATGTCATCTAACGAAAAACCCTAGCCGTCATGTTTCATAGGAAACCAAGGTAACACAAAACTATTTCGCAAAGTAATAATCTGCGACAACCCGCATACTAACACATTCCAATAAACATAACTAAACTAAACAATATTTTACTGTACATTTGGGCCTAAATTAGGTCCAACAAACAATTTATATTTTATTATGGGGTCGTCCTTTTTTAGCAGACCAACCATTTTTGTATAAATGTGTGATGTATAGTCTTATTTCGAGATTATAAAAGCAAATGCTAAGACCTCCATTCCCCATCTATTAAAAAACGTACAATAGCTTAAGTATTAAAACTATAGCAGATGTTATTTTAAGGAAAACGTGTTTTCCATTCTTGCGGCAATATTGTGTGTTTGTAGCCCTAGTCTGCTTTCATTGGTTTCCATAAACGGATATATTATATCTTCCCAACATTGGTATTTTTTGTTATTGGTTGATAAGTTTTGTACAGTTAGTTGGTAAGTGGTTAATAAATTGTGATATTTATGATATGAAAGGTGTACAATATTTATAATAAATATTTATGCTATTAGTGTAAAATTGTATTGAAACTGATGGTGTTTGGAACCCTGGTTGTTATCCAACAATTTTCATTTAAAGCCATACTTAGATTTAAATACCAAAAATTCTGTGGAAATTAAAATGTTTATTCTTATTCGTTTTAGGTTTTACTTTGTTATTACTACGTGCAATGGGGTTGGTGGAATGGTTTTGGCAGCTCATCATATTCAAATCAGCATTTTTATTAAGTTTAAAGATAGAATATCCTACTTACATGGACATTAGACACAGATTATTTGCACTCTTGTTTCAATTTACCTGAAACATAAATACAAGTTATAAAGTTTATATATGTATATTGTATATTAATCTACAGATATTTATACATTATAATAATATAATATAAATGTCTAAGAATTGCGAAGTAGGTACATTACATACTTGTATTACATGCAGCACAACGTCTCCCTGCCTCTATTGTCAAAACTGTATTTAAGAAATACAGATGTGTTAGTATATAATGTGCCGACATTGATCCAAAACTTCCAACAATATTTGTCTTACAAAATACAGATATTCCATCAACTTTACATACCAACCTAAAATTTTAATTATTTGAAAAATGATTTGAAATATTTTTCAGTGAACTTAACATTAATTTTAAATGAAATCGATGCTGTACATTTTGAGTAAAATACATGTAGGTTTAAAACAGACATCTGAAAAGTTGAATATATTAACAAATGTTTTAAACAACTTCACGGAGTATGCATTTTATCATCGTCAAGTTGTGAGCTATTACGAAGAGACTACTTGCTTGGCTTTAACCATAGTGAGATTGTTACATATGACAAACATATTATAAGTATACATAAATATCCATTTATTTGAAAGCTCTGCATACATTTAATCTCTCCACTATGTGATTATTAGAGCAAACCTCTTTTACTTTAAACTACGGGAAAACTGAATTAAGCTTTTTACTCTACAAATATGAACTAGTACTATTTAATAATAAGTCATTCTCCCAGTATATTAATATTAAGCTAAGTTTTTCCAAAGTAAACATTGAACAATCGTGAATCTAACTTTCACAAATTCTGTCCTCATTTCTACACTGTCCTGGTCGGACCGCTCAACTTCCTTGCAATGACGTCCTTGCAATGGCCCTACACGAAAAAACCTCATCTTTCCTTGACGCCGGCGTCTTCTCCCCAAGTACTCCTCTTCCAGTACTCCTCGTCTCGCCCAAGAACCTTTCGGAAAGACCCCTTTTTCTCTATTTAAAAACTCCTGTCCCCGTTAAGTTTTCCCAGTCTGCCTTTTTTTAATGCAACTCAGCGATATTACATCAAGTCTAGTTACACAACTACCTATTCTACATTAGTGTGATATAACCTAATTCTGTTTACAAGTGCAATTGTATTGTTGTCAAATCGATAGGTTTAAATAAAAATATATTGACACATTCCATTTCGTAACAAATGACTAGATGAGTTTTAATAATAATTGTAAACATAAATAGGGTGTAATCCACTCTGGCATGATTGTATTTAAATGCATTATGTGCCTTCTTACTTAATACGTTTGTTTGTCCGTCAACATAAATAATGTGTTCTAGTTTCTCTTGAACGGATAAAGGAATCAATTAAAACTTAATAAAGCTTTTATGGTGGATTCGTAGACTTAAGCTAGCTTTATGTTCAAGCCAGTATTATACAGGGGGTGTGCCATCTGAGTGTACAAGCCAGGCTTATACACGAATGTGTGATAGCTTTGTGTACAAGCCGAGTTTATACATGAGATATGTAGCAGCTGAGTGTATAAACCGGATTTATACAGAAGATATGTGGCAGCTGTGTGTACAAGCCGAGTTTATACATGAGACATGTGGCAGCTAAGTGTATAAACCGGGTTTATACAGAAGATATGTGGCAGCTGTGTGAACAAGCCGGGTTTTTACAGGAGATATGTGGCAGCTGTGTGTACAATATAAGCTTATATAGGAATGTGTGCTAGCTTTGTGTAAAAGCCAGGATTATTAAGGGGCTGTGTGTCAGCAGTGTGAACAAGCCAGGCTTATTAAGGGGGTAGGGCAGCTGTGTGTTCAAGACATGCTTATACAGGAGACTGTGGCAGCTGTGTGTACAAGCCGTGCTTATACGGGACATGTGTTTCTGCTTTGTGTGCAAGTAAAGCTGATCCAGGGGATATGTGCCAACTGCGTGTAGAAGCCGTGTTTATGTAGGGAATGTATGCCATCTGTGTGTAGGAGTCAGGCTGATACAGAGTACGTGTGTCAGCTGTGTGTACAGGCCTGGTTTATACAGAAAATGTGTGGCAGCTGTTTTACTTTAAGAGTATTTGATATATTTAAAAAAAAACATAATTGTAACCATTTGGGCATTTTATTTAATTTAATTTAATAACTTTACAATTTTTATATTATTAACCAGTTATTCAATATCAACTAACTTTCTTAAAAAAAAACCAAATATTTAGTGTTTATGAATTCTACATAAATACAAAAGACATTTTTATTCTTAGATATATGGAACAACCTACTTAGTTGAAGTCACTGCAAGTTTCATAAATTTGAAGATAGATTTGTTCTAAGGCTAAAAATCATAGCCTGAAAATACTAGAGCAGAGTGGCTCCATAGGTTACCTAAAACTAGTTCTCAGTAATACAAACTAATAACCTAAACTTAACACAGCTAGAATAGTACTGATAATTATTAAAATTACAACAAATTTTAAATAAGCCTAAAACTACACAGAACGAATACTTAAACTGATTAACAAGAATAAACACTAAAATCGAAGTATTCATCAAGGAATCTCACAAGTAAAAACCACAAAAACAAAAATAATCAAAACACAAAATAAACCCCAAGATTTTTCAAATTAAAAAATAATAAGTTAATGATAAGTTTGTTCAGTTTTCTCTTGTTCTAAATTTTCGCGGCAATATAATTCTATAATGTTATAATGTTTGTTTCACTCGAGACACGAAGGACCCATAACCTCTCAATAGCTGCAACTAGTCTGTGTGCGTGGTTTAACATTCGACTCAATTAAGAGTGTAAATATTTCTTACTTTTCATTTTTAAATGAAGTTAAACATTTAATTAGTCGTCACCTAAGAAGTGTAAATACCATAGAAAATCTAAAAATTTTAATATTATAGTAAAATTTCTAGTCATATATAACCTCGTTCGTTTTTATTTTTAAAATCAATGGAGGTGTTTGCAATTACATCCCACTCGTGCTGGTTTAGGTATATAGATATTACTAGTAAAAATGTACAATCTCTGTGCAATTTCTACAAACGACCAACAGAGAAATAAGATATGAAGCAGAACTCGATCCAATACAGTTAAATTGATTCGAGTCCAGTTTAGTTAATGCGAGAGGGTCATCATCTCAGTCGCGATAAGGCTGTAGTTTTATAGTCTACACTCGCTGAGTCAGAGCGATAAGCCTCTCGTCATGGTTTGTCTGATCAGTAAATCTTTTGTTTTTCTCTTTCTGAACGCGTAAATAAGACGGGGTCAAAGATTGTCTCCAAAGCGCTGCGATGTTGTCTGGTGGTATTGTTAATCGGTTTTAAGCTACAACATGAGCAACAGAGTTAGATTGGTTGTATGCGCTATTTGTTCGAAAACATTGATACATTTTCTTTTTGCTTCAAAAATGGTTGTACACGAGTTGGCCATACTTTTAAAATAGCTCGGTCCTTTCTTCCCTGGCATCAAATTGCCAGCATCTACTAAGAGTTTAAATACTCAAAACCATTTATATTATTAAATTGTGCATTAAGATATTAATGAGATATTACATTATATATCTTATTTCCAAATCAAAAACAAAGACAAAAACAGCTGTTATGAAAACTAATTAAAAACAGCTGGTTGCACTTTACAACAGACAGATATAAATACATGACAGAATAAGAAGCTCTAATATTTTAGAGTTTAGTGTTGTCAGTAAATATATCAATACAACGTTATAAGAGAAAACCAATATTAAAAATGTAAAATAAAATTCTTGATTCATAAAATGTCAAATGGAAATGGCATCTTCATTTTTATACTTAAATATTGCTACGCCTTAACTTGTGTATTGGCACCCTTGTTAACATTTACAAAATTCCAATAGCTTGTGTGTGTCCAAATTTACACTAAAAATGCAAATAAATTGTATACAATTAACTTCTTCCGTAAACTCATACTCGCTTAACATAATTTTTTTTATAATTTGTGTATAGTTGAATAAATCCTTCTTCATATACGTATATAATTATAAGATATCCACATCTTTAATTTTTACATAAAATATTTTTTAAATTTCCATATTAGAATAAAAAAATAAAAAAGGGACAAGTTTGAAAATCTATAAACGTTTACTCTCGAAAATTTTACTAAACAATCAACTTACACAAATCATGTGAAAAGATATTTTGGCCTAATGGGTTTATTTTCCAATAGCTTTACTAACAAATTTGAGGTAGATTTTTTTAAATAAATATAATGTTTTTATATTCCATTAAAAATGTATATTAACAGGCTACAAACCTCTTCGGTTTTTTTTAGATTTAACACTCAGAATAGGTATTTACTATTCCAACAGAAGTCAAATGATATTCTTAAACAAATATGAGGAAATTATGATTTCTTACGAGTAATAATATTAATGTTAGGCTAACTATTACGAAAAAAAACCAAAAACCCATTCACTGAAATTAATAAATAACTAACATTCAAACAAAACTATTTATCAAAAATTAGCACAGAAATTATTATTACCATGCACAATAAAATATATGCATAATTAAATCCAATTACATAATTGGCACGTTGGATAGCTACTGAATGAAACAACTATTTAACCGTCTAACCTTATTTCCCCTAAATTATTTCCTTTCTGCTAGACTGATAGAACTGCGAGGTATTCCATTTATTTAAAAATCTAAAGGTTTTATTAAACGATAGAAAAATATTCCATATCTTAATTGTTATCTTTGGATTATGCCCTACATAGTCAATGACAAGCATAAATAGTTACATTTGATTTTAAAATAAAATACGAAATTCTATGATAATAACTGTTTACAAGAAGTTCACACATTTAAAATGCAATAATACAAATCTCCAGATAAAATTGAACCTAGCTCACTAAAACACTTTTTTGTAACGGTACAATGACTGCTTAAGTAGTCAATTTAGTTGTATTATTGAATTTAAAAAATTCTTATCACGTAAGATCAGTTATACATAAACTTTGAGACATAATTAGTTCTTCAATAAACTAATTTTAATAATCAATCAAACATTTACAATCCCTGACTACACGTTTGTAAAAGCACTTGTTATTATTTTTCGTCTTTACTAAGTTTATTCAAATTTATACGAACTTTTAAATAACATTTAAGAATAACCTTACAAAATAAGACCGAACTATGTCACCATTTACACCTAATGCCTGTATGATATTTAAAATGAACAGAAAATATCAGCACAGACATAACGTAATTCGCACAGACATGATTATATTTATATTCAATACTAGTAAGCACCGTGAAAAATCATAGGCGGATTAATTATATACACATCAGAAATAAATCATTTAAAAAATACTATTTCAAACCAACAGCCTATCTATCTATGCTGACAGGAAATTTAAACTCGGTAAATTGGGCACAACTAAGGATTATAAAACTGTAGGCCTATTTGTTAAAAAGTTTTATTTACTTACGTTATTATATATTTAAAAAAATATTACTTTGTAATTGCTTTTTATTTCATATTGATAGAACAAAAATGATTTAGAAGTTATTAATATAATGATGATAAAAGGTTGTATTTATATACAGTTTATAATTTCAAAGCAAATATTACAACATACTATAGCAAACATTAGTTCTATAACTCATATTTAAGAAAAAATAAACTTCACAAGAAACTGTAGTGACTGAAGTTGTAAACTAAACCCCAAAGTATAACCTACGCTGGGTTTGTTTGAGTACTAAAGATGATGGGTGAAATCAGTTGTTATATTATAAGTTACTCATGTACGTACGCATTTGTGTACGTACTTGCGTACGGACGAACACTCGATTTTATAGGAGTTGATATTTCTTACTTTTTTTTTTTTGCTTTTCCCAAGTCTTAAAAGTAAAAAATCAATACGCCTTTAGGATCATAATTTAATTATCTGACAACATACTGTATATATTTAATTTTTTCTGGAATGGTTAACTGTATCAAACTTAAATTTAGTATAGCTTTTATGCGTGACTATCTCTAGGCTTATACAGGGGAATTGTCCCAGCTGTTTTACGACAAACGTATTTTTGTTATATTTAAAAAAGAGCATCACTGCAAACACGCGATTTTATTTAATGATTTTACACTTATTATGTTGATATTACTAGACACTATTTGATAAAACAACAAATTTTTGAAGGAAATCTCAACATTTTATGGTTTTTCTGCGTTCTACTTAAAAGCAAAAGATCTTTTATTCTTGGATTTTGTTTTAAACCGACTTACTTGTAGTCACTGTACGTTTCATGTTCTTGACGTTGGATTTTTTTAGACATTATTGTCAGTTAAATCATGATAATCGTAGGTTAAGTTACAAGAAAACTGTTCATTAAAACAAATTATAACCTATCCAATATATAACCAACCTCAATATTATTGCCTTAATTTAATGTTTTAGTGGATTATTTATATTTTATAATATCCAATATACATTAGATTCGTATTACAATTTTGTAGAAATACGTTGAAGAGGCATTTAATAAACACGTATTCAGTTGCAAGCCTTTCATATAAAAGAATCTACGATACGAAAAAGGAATCAAAAGATATAAGATTTGTTAGACAAGTGACAGTATTTTAAGATGATTATTATAAAGCAGACAGGAGGATATAAAATAATGTTTATATTATCAGCAGATTTAATAATTTTAGTTTCATTTATATTTGTAAGTAATCAAATTCCAAAAATTTGCTAATGTAACACATCTTCTACTCGCTAGGTTCTATTAGAAATATAGTAATAATATTCGCTTGTTTTGCATTAGCCACAGAGACGAATTCATTGTAAAAATTTCAAATAATTTCTTAGTAAATTGTACCATGAGTTTTTATATTGCATAATTTAACTTAACCCTGTCATACGGGATTATACAAACGGCTGCAGTTAATATCAAGTCGGCAATGTATTTCGAAACCAATTGAAAACCAAAAGGAAATACAAACGAATGTTTTGTTTTGGAATTATTCATCGAGAGCCTTACTCAACGTGACGTAGAAGCACCAGTCTATTTGACGTTCAAAAACCAGGTCAAACACAGGGCCCAGAGGGAAGGGGCAGAAGAAAAAAATAGAGTAAAAAAAGTATTAAACAAAGTTTTACCCTCCCCTGGCGTTCAATCCGCTTGCGCTGCATCGACGCCCGCCCCCCGTCGTCTGGTATTGGACGCCCCTCTTCGCCGTCGGGACGCCCAACTCCCCCCGATACACCTTAACCCCCCCTACATTACCTTAAAAATAATCAACTTGGTCATGCTGGGGGCCACGTGGTACATTGTGTCAAATCGTCCGTCCGTCCAGCTCGGACTCGGCTGATTAGAGGCTGTTTGTTTTGTCTGTTGTGGGTAATGCAAAGTTGTGGGTAACAATAAAACCTACCTGTTTGAAAGGAAAGAACGTTGAATTAGAAATAGCGTACTTTGTGAATAAGTAGTAAATATAATGTACAGAGTGCATGTGGTATATTTCACATAAACATAAGACAGATTGTCCTGTTGTTATATTCAGAAAACATTTATACACGTAGAAACACATTTAAATGGCTCCACAATGTTTGTATTTGTTTCCACTTCTAAATTAAACATCATAAAATAAATGCATTTAACATGCGATGGACAAAATATTTGGAATGTAGATTCTTAGGTTTGTTTTGTAGTAATCTTAAACTTATTCCAGCCATAGTAAAACAGATGTAAATAAAATCCAATTAAATATAAGCCATGTCACGTCCGTGAAAAATATTTCCAGACAGTTCCGAATCTCATAGCCCAGTACATAGCAGGTAAATGGCCAGTATTTTGTCCAATGTGAATAATTTTTTTTAAATTTCTATGTTTATCATAATATTTAATTTATTCGTTCAAATTAAAAAATACTACATGTCAAAAATGTAACATTAAATGACTATTGTTGGTCAATTAGTCATTGTTAAATTTATAATCTTATGGAATAATTTACACATAATATATTCATTCCCAACAAGATCAATTTACGTAAAGTTTTAACAAGAATCTCCGGTTCAATCACCTTTCTATTATAAAAAAAATCAATATTCTTTTCGTTAATTTATCAGTTATTTATTTAAAACAAATAACAGTTACTTTGTATGTTTTACTTTAATTTTAAGAATATAAAAAAGTTCAGCTAAAACAATCCCAAACTCTGTATAAACAAAACAAGAAAGTCAGTCCATGAACAAACTCAAAGTTAACAACAAAGTTTAAAAATATTACACTGCGAGTTAGCTTATTAAAGATGAAAGTTTATATCTTTTAACATAAAATATCGGGGCAATGAACGTTATCCGATAACACTAGGGTAATTAAAAGTGGCAAAGTTGGCAACAAGAAAGTGAACTCAAGTTTGACCTTGAACTAACGGCTGCGTCTCTTTATATTCTAACTTAGTTTGGAACTGTGTCGTGCTTTCAAAAGTTACAATTTTTTTCCAAATGACTTTTGTTCCTCGACCTTGCCCTACTTGCTGACCGTTTCCAAACAAGATGGGTTCGTTCATTCATGTTTATCAAAGGTTAACTTTGTTGTTAGTTAGTTAGTATTCATGTGATGTCGTTTTTTTCAAACTAGTCACAATGTAAATAAATGTTTTAGATACAATTCATGAATACTTAAAACTTGATCTATGAACAAGTATTTATGGCTTCTGTTCAGGTTTTAAAATTACTAAACATTTTTAAATATACGAAACATGAAATAAAAACATCTAACTAAGACCACATGTATTTTCATTTTGTATGGATATTAAAATAAAACTAAAGAACATTTAATTTCAACTTCGTTATTTAAAATAATTAAGTAATTGTGAATAGGATTTACGTAGAACATTTCCATGGCAATGATAATACAAAATTGAATCTCCATGAATCATAACCTTCTATAATATATTGAGTGACCTACATACTCTCTAATTAAACTAAAGATACTTTTGACTAAAATTAAGTCTACTGATTTTCGAGCGTTTAAAGATTTGACATACGCGTTTACGAACAAATTCGAATTTAAAATGGGTTAATGGGCTGCTTTGTCTTCAAACCTATACCTTAAACAATATTTTCTAAACGTTTTTACCTATTTGAACAATGACTTCCCAAGAAAAAGTGTTTGAAATAAACTGGTTCAAAATTTAAAATCTTAGTCTTGAAAGATTTAGTGTGAGCGATATTTTGTCAAAAATGTGTCTTATATTTCTTTGGTTTGACTCTTTCTTGTATGTATCACTTGGACAAAATAGATAAAAATTCAAATATAAATATCATTATTATAAAATCTTAACGTGTAATTAAATAGGTGATATAATAAAAAAAGCAGTTTCATTAAAAATACAAATTTACATATTTTAAAATTTTTCATATATATGTTCTTTTTTCTGTCCACACAAAAAACATAAACAATTTTGAAATGTTACTATTTAGTTCACTTAAGTATTTACAAATTACAAAAATAAGCGAGTGGTAGGTAGATATACAGAAATGGTGAAACACGTAACAATAACATTTGATGTCAAGGGATTAAGTTCAATTAAAAATGTAGCCTATCTAAACATCATGCAATTGTGTCCAGTGGCTAAAAAACACCTACAATTAATTCAATAACTATGTAATTCCCCTATTGAAACACGTTATAGTTGCTTACTGTATTTTTTTAGAATGTGCATTTATTTTTAAAATACAAACGGTTTTAATTTGTTTAATCACAGTTTTTGTCATAAAAATATTTCAATATTTAATCAATGTTCCACGTTCCTTTACTTTTTGGTTTAGACAATAGATACAAAAAAAATGTGTAATCTTAAAAAAAATACATTTATATCTTCGTAAATACCTATTTTTATCCATGTTTGTCTGTAAGTATGTCTACACAATCCCTAACACTTTTACTGTTGACTTGTAAAACAAATCTGGCTACCAGAAGAGTTAACATATTTAGATCATATATAGCCCGGGATTACAAATAAAATTAGGTTATTCAGACCAGTTTTCATAAGTTTTATTTTTTTATCCAGAAAAAAATGTTAATTACAGAATATTTCGTAATTTTCCTTGTGATTAAAAATTATTATTTCAAATTTCAAAAAAATATTTCCAATATTGTCACCAACATTTCTTTTAAAACAATTTTAATAATGTTTTCGATTTTACTCATAATTTTTTTTTTATTTTGGGGAATTTTTAATAAGCATTTTTAATTTTAGTAAAACATTTAGGATGTATATTTTCAAGACATAAAAGCGTAAACGAAATTTACAGTTTACATACTACTAAAATATACACCTACTATAAAATAGTTTTTTCACTAAAAACTGCGATTTTCATAAAGAATTTTAAATTTGATTTACAAATTTGAAAATTACAGACATTTTTAAGAATATTTTCATTCGCATAGGAAAGTTATGGAAGGTTTTCTATTTTACGTCATCAAAAAAGATTATTGGGGTTAGAGATGTATACGACCGACGACCTTTATGTAAAAAGATATTGTGTATAAATCATTTGAAAACTCCATTATGGAGTAATTATTATAGAATACACGAAAATAAACTAAACTAACCTTAAGAATTAAATAGAGAATACAAATTAATTCCAGTATAAAATTATTGCTACTATATGTTTTGATTTGCTGCTTTCAACTTACTTCGAGCTTATTTATTTACCCACAATATATATAGTTCTTTATACTAATGTCTACTTTCGTAACAAGTTTCTACCGAAATATTTTCAGGTAAAAACAAGGTTGCCTTTATACACAAATACATGGTTATATTGTATTGATATTGCATACATTTATATTCCAAGAAATCCGTTTCCAATACGAGAGGTAAAACAATCAATAAGTACTAAATTATGTACAAAGCGCACACTGACGCTCCTACAGCCATTGTTTGTGTTGGTTTGTTTTCAATAAACTCCATTGATTTGATTTTTATTTTGGTATGTTGAGCGGCTCACAATGAAGTATGTTTAGGTCAACATTGTGAAATATTCAACCGCGATTTTTCCCTCAGGACTTATAACCTTCCGCTGGGCGTGCGGTTCTTGCTACTGTCAATCAAACGGGAATCGATTCTAATCGTATCTTGATTGTTTTATGTAAAGTTTATGTAACGGTAAATTACAACAACAAAAAAGAGAGTTAGTGAAGGTTCAAATAGGACAAGTAGATATTGCTTGCTATCACGACAGGTTTGTAACCTTTACGGACGTTCAATATTTTTTTATTGAAAGTCAATAAATAATTTAAAAAATGTTATTTGGCGATTTAAAATACATAACTCAGCTGATTGAACATGTTTTGTGCTGATAATACTACTGAGAGTTTACTCATTTTCCATGTAGGCAATTTCTCATTGGAATGTTCATTCCAGCTGAATTCATACTTGTGTATTTTCAATTTGTAGGTTATAGTTTTTGTTTATGTGTTTTGTTTATAACATGCTGCTTCGTTTTAACCTGCATTACAACTCCTGTTATTCATAAACCTAATAATGTCATTCAGTTATTTAATATTATTTACTATATAAACCTAGAAGTTACAATTAACCATAGTAGGACAAAGAGTTAGCTCGTTTCATGGTGGCCCCACAAAGGCCCACAATTAAATACGACAATAAACAGAATACAAATTTTATTTTACAATTATTAAAGTCTTAACACTATTAAATAAGAAGTAAAGAAGCTAAATCGAAACATAAAATACATATATTACTTTTTTAATACCCCTTAAAGCTTAGTCTAACATGATATCATAAAGATTGTAATCATAAATTTGAGTTACTCAGAATACTAACATCTTTTACTTACTATTGTCTTCATGGTGTGTTGTCTACAGACACGTTTCGTTGAGAAGTTTACTTTTGATTTTGTAAGTTTATCGTACTTACTTTATTTGTTTTGATTTCACCTCACGAACATCTTCCTCGTTTCATTTCGTGAGGATTCAGTACTGTTACCAGACATATTATTTACGATAGATTTATTAATTTTATGCAGACTTCGTACTGCTTCTGTTTTTTTATATTTTAACTGTATAATTAATTTTAGTTTCACTATAAATTTTTGTATGTTGTTCTTTATTCGTAACAATTCCAGTTTAACTTTTCACAATAATACCAGCCCATAAGAAAAAACTGACTACAAAAACTTACTCTTAAAAGTCTGCTCCAGGAAACGAGAAAGCAACCGGAAACGCAAGCGCTTCTCTCTATAACCTTATCTAAACAGTGCCATTTCTTGCAGCTGAGCGCTTTGACATTGCCTCATCTCAAACCATTTTATAAATCCATCTTTTGTAATCGAGTGCGGAAAAAAACTAAATAAATATTCTTTATAAAATTTCGGATCCGGCTTGCAAATTACTTTTCATTATTAAATTTTTACTGTGTTAGGGAAAAAATCAAACTTTGTACTTACAAAATGTGAATTACATAAAACAATAAAAGCATTTTAAAAAATCTAAAATGCAAAAGCGTATTGTTATTGTGCTTAAAATGAGACCTTGCAAACAATTTTATCATAAAAAATAAACGAAATAAATGGTTTAAAATTTAACATTGCTCTTATGAGATAAAAATCTAAGATGGCCGCCACTACAGCAGACCCTTAAAGCGCCTATACAAATTTAGTGTTTTTGAGTAATTTTTTATTCAAAAACATTAATGGCCGCCATTTTAAAACACATTTTTGGAACAGTATGTGAATTACTTGAATATTTTTATAAACCAGGTCTCTTCAAAGATTGGTACCGTGCACTCAGTTCAACTAAATCAGTTAGGCCATTCTAGAAATATAAAGCATTTCTAAAAAAAACCCCCGTTGGCTAGACAGAAAACGGAGCACTTTAAGGCTTATTGGAAATGTTATTAAAGATGAACTGTTATTGCAAATTGTTTTAACATTCTGTACTTCACTTGTTTGAAACGAGTTATTGTGTTACATAAAACACAACTTTACACATATAGCAAGTATAACAAAAACAGTTATCCTTTCTTTTGGAAAACAAGTCCAAAAAAAGGAAAATTTAAAACGATTGTCAGTATAATATGAACTTGAAATCAATAGATAGAAACTATAAAACAGACATGGCATTTCGTAATATAGTCGACTTCCGGCCAAACAAAGAAGCAATTACTCTGCCAGATTTGTATTTTCTTGAAGTTGCTGATGAGGTCCTAGCGGCTGAATATTTATGTAGAGTGGTGGAATGGGTGGGACATAGTACAGCTGGTTGCCCCTTCAATCTTCAATGCATGCAACCCTCTACGCTCATATTATTGTAATGTTCACAAGCTCATTGAATAGATTAACACTCAATTTGACCCTTAAAAAGGTATTTGCGATGAATTTTAGTGTTGAAGAAATGTTTATCTTTCGATTATACGAATTACAAACTAATTGTTTTAACATGTGTTTACGGTAAAAGTGCACTAAACACATTCTAGTTTCTTATTTTTATCTGGCTCTCAGGTTTCCCAAGACAGACCCATTTTTTGTTCATAAACAGTTAAATTTAATTGTATCTTGAAAAATAGTTTCAACTGATTATTTAATAAAGTTAAGATAAGAAATTGTAAATGAATGTTCCATTTGTCTTCCTGTTTTGCGTTTAAGTCTTTATTTTGCCGAACAAAGAATTGCTTCACTTTAAACCAGACGCCTGTTTCAAGTCGGACTTTCCCCATCTAAGGGAAGGAACAGACCAAACGCATTAACACAATGCATTATTAACGTGAAAGCAGAAGCTAGACCAGAAACTGAAAGGCCCTCTTCCCTGAGACATGAACTGAAGTTAGATAGAACCACTATTACTTTATCGGGGAAACGCTGTTAATATTCTCATCTAAAATTATAAGATCAAACTGTTTTAAACTTAGTATTATGTACTTTTTATTTTAAATTTATTTTAAATTAATAAAAGTGAACCACCATATATGTTGAACAAGTTAGGATACTCGTATTAAGGCTTGGAGCATTAAGATAGAAAGTAAAACCGGAAAAGTTGTAGTTATACTCGAAAGTTCCTTAAAATTTTACCAACATGGTTTTAATTACAACACACTAACACACGAAATCACCATCGATGGAATAAATTATTCATTGTTGGTGAGGACCATAGAAAGGAGGTGGCGGTTCTCAAACTCAGTATAGCAGAACACTGTTTTTAATAACTCTTCTTTAATATCCAGGTCTAATTAATTTAATTGTTATACCTTTATCTGTTCTGGAAAAAACTCAATAGTGGGCAGACAGGCAAATACATGACCACATAAGGCTATCGTTTTTCTATTAAAGGTACACTCCCTTCACTCTCACTATATTAAAACAGATAGAGTAAAACCGAACCACCAAAATTAAGTTGCATTAAACATTATAAACTTTATTATTTTTATTTTATTTATTTGTTTTTCAGTCTTCACTGCAGAAAAATGGAACTAAAATTTTTTGTCTGTCTGCACGGTCGCCATTTTGTGCAGGATTTGATGTCTGATTTGCGGAACTGTGTTCTCCTAAGATAGACCTTTAATTTGATGTACAACTCGACCTATGCTCCTATTTAAGATTTTACCCCGACTCCTTGCGGGCCGTCCCTATAAGGTGATACAAAATTGTAATTGCTTAAAAAATTAGTTTTTTTTAGAGCGAAACGATGCAGCAAGTCTCATTCCGTAATCTGCAATGGTTAACAAAAATATTGCCCTTCATATACTTTCGAAACACCCTAAATATTGATAAATAGGTGACACGTAGTGTTCCCAAAAGAAAATCCCAAAAAGTAGTCAAAAAGTACTTATTTGACTCTATTTCCAAAAGTACGCCTCTATTTTAGTAGCGATTCGAGTTTAAGTAAAAAATTTTATTAGGCCTAAACATATTATGTTTCCTCTCAAAACACATTCACTATTTATTTAAGGATATACTGATGCTAGACTAGGCAAACTAGTACGATTTTGACACGAATAAATACATTTTGCCTACAGCTCCGATTTTAATGCAGTTTTCTGCATCGTGTTCAGAAAAATACCAGGAAAGAGTCTACATATAACCAGTTTCAGGAGAAAGCGGACATGCATTGCTTGTGCATAAAATGCATCTAAAAGTGCATACCTATTTTGAAACTTCTACAAATGGATGAAAAGCCGCGAAAATCGGTACTCGGGGGTTTTTTTTGGGGCGCTGATCTCATTTATGACCATGCGAAATGTCCCCGTGATGGGGGAAATTTGTGAAGTTGCTATAGAGATTTGGAAATTTCCTGTTGGGGGTTTTTGTGTTCGTTGATTTCAATTCTGACTATGAGAAACGCCCCCGATGCGCTGGTGTCTCCGAGGAATCAGGGCCGATGGGGGGGAAGTACGTAAGGTTTTGAAATATTTTGAGATGACGACTTAAAGGCATATAGTGAGGACCAGGCCGGTTCCCATGGCAGCTGGTTCGGCTTGTGTGCAACTCTGAAGTGTTGGGAGGGGTCACAGGAAAAACGAAAAGAGATAGAGAAAAAAAGTGAAAGTATGGAATATCCCCCCCCCCCCCATTTCTCATGGTCAGAAAAGAAAAAGAAATCGGCGCCCCCAAAAACAACCGAGAGGAAATTTTTAAGTCTCTATCGCAACTTCATAAATTTCCTCCCCATCTCTAGAGACCCCTGGTGCTCCGGGGGCATTTCGCATGGTCAGAAATGAGATCAGCTCCCCCAAAAACCACCGAGTACCGATTTTCGCGGCTTTTCATTCATTTTTAGAGGTTTGAAAAAGTTATGCACTTTTAGATGCACTTTATGCACCCGCGTTACATTTCCGCTTTCTCACGAAACTGGACATATGTAGATTTTCCTGGTATTTTTCTGAACACGATGCAGAAAATTGCATCCAAAACGGAGCTGTAGGAAAATATTTATTTATTTTTCAATACTTTGCCTGGTCGATGCATCTAAATTATAAAACAATTTAGTTTCAGGACCTCTAAGAATAGCAATAGCGTTTCCGAACTTTTAGGGAAAATTAGGAAATGAATGCTTTCCATTCAGGCGGTGTACGGCATATTGGTTGGGAGCCGTCACTTTCTTTCTCTGCTTCCCACACATCAGTATTTACACATTTTTTATATTAATTATAATTTACCACACATGAGACCAACGCGCACTTTTCTGGTATTTTTGTTTTGTATATAAACTTATATTTGTATTACTTCTAAAGTATGAATATATAAATAAATAATAATACATTTTTATTACTAGAATTGTTTGTAAATTTCCGAGTTTAAATTTCTTACTCTTAGAATATTTTACTAAATTTAAATTAATAATAATTTGTTTGCTATTTGTTCATCAAGCCTTAATTAATCCCACATATACGATGCACCAATCCGGTTGCAGTGCTTAGACACCAGACACTATACGGAGGAAAATCTTATTAACAACAACACTGGATTTTAAATTAAACATTTGCAAATTCAAACAACTCTTTAAAAGTTGTCTACTTTGGAAGAAAACTTGTTAAGAACTTAACTTATGAATTTTAAACTTTAACTAAGTCAAGTCTCATGAAAAGTTTGAGGGTTAGAAAGTGTGAATGCATTTTTATTATTAAATGTGTTAACTTAGTTGGTGAGATGTTTGAAGGTCAGCGGAATTTAGAGCAGTGACTGCCTACCGAAATGTTATCGAATTTTGGTCTGGACACTGTGTTGTTCGAGTTAACACACGATTTTCTCTTCAGTGCCTACTGTCTTATATTGAAGAATTACATGCATTTGCAACTGATATGATCAAAACAATGAAAATAGAACTTAACTTCAAAAGAAGAATAAGTAAATTATAATAAATAAACAAATCTCAGTGACCTTACAAATTAGCATTTACAGCAACAAACCTAACATAAATATGTCTCAAAGGACAGAATCAGTAATCTATTTAAGTTCTCCTGATGGTTTATAATATTTACATGCTGAAAATATTATACATGTTACATTTGAATAACTGACGGAATATTTTACCTCAATCAACCTGTTTTCCAACTAGACAAAAAGTGTCCATGTCCATGTGTCCCGGTTCGAACCTTGAGATTTAGAATCAGGTACAACTCTTTGGCTAAATGGCGTAGTTATTTTACCAGCGAAATAACACGGCAAATGTTTAGATCTCTTCCCTAACTTTACACTAAAATAACTGACTTTTATTTGTTTAATGTATTTATTAGCAGTGATTTTAAATATGTATATGTTATTGTGTTTGGTGTATTAAATGAATTACCAAAGTTATTCGAAAAATAACTTAAATAAGTACACGTGAACCTTATATATTACATAATTCATTCGATATTTAGTTATTGTTTAACATCAATTACCACATTAAATAAACAAAATAAATTTACAATATTAACATTTTTATTGTTCACTATAACGTTCAAACTACGTTAGACATGATGTTAAAGTTTCGAACAATAAACAAAACCACAACTAGTTTTATTATTATCTAAACTACCAAATTTCCAGCAAAATACCGTCATCACATTCTGCACAAACATAATGCCCTTCAAAGCAAATAACAATAAATTCATAACTCGTGACGTCAAAATATTCCAAAGCTCCATTTCACAGTGTTGGCGGAAACCTTTCAATTTATTCGTTAAAATGTTCATACTGCCGTATTTCTTGGTAACGGTGGGAGGGGGAGCTTGTGCGGTCTTCTCAAAGTTTTGAACAATGCTCGTTGCGTGCTATTATTGTTTTGTCATTTTGTCTCGAGTGCAAACTAATGTAACGGACCTTAGTCATGCAACACCCCCAACCCCATTCTTTAACCCCCAAAACCCCTCATTATTGTATCATGTCGTAATGGAGTAGAATCGTAACTTTCAAAACGAATATTTTATTCCTATTACATTGCTTGTTAGAAACTAAAGAATTTACGAAACAAATTAATTACATTTTATTGTAACAAAGTAGTTATTTCGTAGTATTATGGTACTTTAATGTATTGTAAAAAATGTCGTAATAAGGAATGACGATAGTTCGGTCGTCAGGGCGATGAGTTTTCAATACAACCCGGTTATTGAGGTTCACTTTTGTCGGACGAATTACTCCCTTGTACCACATTTTGTCCAACGGGCACAAAGTAAATAACCGGTAAAAGAAACTGGTACATACTTTCTCACAAAAATATTTTAATTGTTAAACAGATTCACTGTGACTTCATAACTGTATTAAAGTAGGAGAGTAACTAATAAATAATAATAATTAATATTATTATTATTAGCTAAACGAGAATTTTTAGAAAGATGCTGTTTTTTGCATCAAAATCGTTACAGCCGTTTTTTTATTAAACAATAATAACTGACTTTTTGGGAATTTTTTGGCCAAAAAGGGAGTTGTTTTTCAAAATTGTTCAAAACCTTCATGCATCTATATAGGCCTAATTGACATGTTTGGTGCAAATTTGTTCGAAATCAATATCGAATCAATCAATAAGTTTTCTCTCTAGCTTTGTATACATACAGAAAAAAAAATTGCAAAAAAACACTTTTTTACTCAGGAGGTCCCAAAACGGATATTTCCACAAAAATCTCAACATCGATTTTTTTACGATCATTATACTTTCCCTACACTATAGTATAGTGAGAAAGTAAAAGGTTGGTTAAACAGTTGGACATATCTTTTTGGAGTGCGAAATACTAGAAAGAATGCGTTGGTGATGGAAGCAAGCTCTAATAAATTATAACAGCTACATAATCACACATTAAAAGAAATCATGTTCTCCAAAATTAAAATTTATTAGAAATAAAATATAACACAAAGAAGAAGCAAGGGACAAACAATAATACCTCAACGTGTTGCTATCAATGTAAGTAGTTCGAGTACCATTTCGCTAAGTCACATCAACTTTGTATCTTGAATAACTAAAACACGTAAGAAGATATTTGTTTTAAACACTCTTAGAAAGTATCTTATATAGTGGTTTATTCAAAGCCGCAAGAATACTATTCCATTGTCATTGTTTTTACATCATACAAATTTTATAACACAATCAAATTTGAAACAAAATAATGGTTACTTTCTGATAACTTTAGACCAGACACTATTGAACGAATGGATATTCCTTTTTCTTTCCTAAAAGTCAATGCATCCAGCCGTTTCCACATTTTGTCTATGCTGTAGGAATATATCAAACAGTATATGGATATTGCATTGCTGTTAAGTTATAAACAAATGTTAGAATAAATAACAAAGATTGATAAGTATACTTTATATATACTGTTTGTGTTCCAAATCATAATTTTTAAACAAACAATCGTCAAAATATACTTTAATTGAAATATTAATGCGTTTCACTAACGTAAATTGAACTAAGCACTCTGAGGAACAAAACAAATTGGATATTAAAATAAACGTTTATAGCTCACTTTAAAACAATGTTTACTTTGAATTTTCTTATTTTACTGTAACAGACTATTTGAGATACTTTTTTAAGATAATTATTTAATTTATGTGAGGGGGTTTGATTTATTTTGTTTATTTATTAATTTATTTTGAACTTTTATTTTGATTGTGAAAATAGAGATAACTTTCTAGATTGTTTGTCTTAATGTAAATTTAAAAATATGTAAATAAAATAATAATAATAGTTATCCGTAGCAAATTTGTTAAAAATACAAGTCCAAATCTCGTAATCTTAAATTAATAATAAATACAAAAAGTCAAAACTAGTTGATTGAAAATAATGCAATATGGTGGGTATTAACTTAAAACATGCAATATTTGAATTTCTTATTTTTCTTAAAGGCAAAACCTCTTTAAGTTTTCCTTGCCTGATCATATTTTGCTGCTAAATTCTAAAAACCAAATATAAAGAAAACATAACGAATTAAAACCAGCTGCAATTAAAATTAGTTAAAATTTTCAAATTAGGAACTATTAAAAATGTTTAGATTTGTTATAAATAAAAACAGACAACGTCATAAAATTAAACCAAATTAATAACTTTAAACTTTAGAGATAAAATTAAAATCAATGTAGAAAAATTCTAACAGTAAAACATATCATCAAAAAATGGTTAATAAAGAAAGCGAGAAGTTTTAATGAGACTTTGTATTTTCCATTTTTATTGAACTAACACTCCTAATAATGGCGACATTACAAGAAATATTTAAATTTTGTATAATATATTTATGATTTTTAAGTTTTGTAAGTACCTGATATGTTTACTTGGGACTTCAAACGACTCTTAACGAGTTCAGGCATCAGCAACCTCTGTGCAAGATACAACTTTCAAACACATACACTTGTGTGATTATTTTGAGTAAATAAACCAAAATGACATTTCCAGAAGTAAGAATATTGAATAAAATAAAGTAATCAAACTTTAAACTTATCTTACAGACTAGATGATTTTATCTAAAATACTTCTTCAAATATAAAGTCAACGTTGAATACAGTTCTAAAGAAAATACTCCGTCACAGTGCATACACAAACAGTCTTTGCATGGTTAGGGTGTCAAACTTTCTCCAACAACTCAACAAGGTCCGCACGGAATGAAATTGAATATGGATAAGAAAAAGTGAAACTTTAGCCCAACTCCAAGTTACCATATATTTACATGGGCCGGGCTAACATGTGCGCAACGCTAGATATGCATATTTCAGTTCAACGTTTTGTTGTCTTTCTGCCAACTTTAGCTATGATTGCAAGTGTCTGTCTGGTCTCGTATGTAATTTTAAACGTTGTTTTTAACGTAGGCTGAGTCATTACTCGTTCCCGTCGAAATATGAGTGAGAACCATTTCGTATAGTTGTATGAATCTGCATTTTAACATTTATACTTTTTGTTTTTTTATTAGTGTTTTATTTTAATTAAAACCTATAATTCATTTCGTTATAGTTCATTGAGAGTTACCCTCTTCCTCAGATTTCACGACTATTCAGATAACTACTGAATTATTTATAAAGCTATAGATAACATCTTGAGTGCTTCGCACGCCAACCTTCAGTTATAGTAAAGCTTATATTTCTTAAAGATATGGTATAATCAACCAAAAATATATTATAGATAAATACCTATAATAGTAGTCAATACGATTCAGAAAGTGAATACATTTTGTAAACCTACGTGGTCTTACAAAGAATATAATATAAATAAAAACAAAAAATATTTATTTCGCTGTTCAAAATCATCTTTTTTTCAAATAACAGCATATTTTTTGTATTATTGCTATGATAAAAACAGTCAACGGTGTGTCTCATATTACTCTATGTTTTTTTTATGGAAGAAAATGAGTTCTTAAAGCTTTTTCTAAGAGCTGCATCTGTTCAATTTTAACAAATTTAGTGTAACTGAAATAAATTTCTTGAGTACATTAAAAAATAATTGCCAAAGAATTAGATTTTAGAAAATGCACGCTGAAAAACCAGCTAACTAAACTGATAGTTAATGAAATTGCGTAGCTTTTTAGTTATACCACTTAGAATGCTAGAAATTTGATAATTGGCGGTTGTTTTGAAACATACTCAAAAAGGACTTTTAAAATTGCATCGGGCCAGTAAAACTCTATGAGCAAACCATTCTTATATTTGTATGTAATATAGCATATATCAGACGGTAAAGTCCCCTCATACCTCGAGAACGCTTTGTAATATTGTTTTCGGACTTTTTGTATTTGATTTATAAACTACCCAAACCCCACAAAATAAGAACCATGAGCAATTTTGGAATGTATTAATTATTTAACTTAATTACAATTTTTGAAAGCGAAAAAATAGATTCAACAAACACCGATCGTTTTATTTTGAAATTATTTTTAAAAGGAGTACCTGCATTATAACCCAAACCTCAATTTAAAAATAACTATTGCTGTTCTATAAATTAGTAAGTGGTATTTTGCTTTTATAAAATTATATAGTTAAAAGATAAAGAAAATATATTATAAGTCATTTTCAGATGTGCATGCAATTTAAAAATTTATCTATACTAAATGTATTACAATTTAACTCAAATACGGCTTTTCCCATTTAAGTGAAACATTTTCTGAGCGTTAGAAATTTTCATTACGCTATCATGGGCTATATTTCATAATTAGTGGCTAAATGATTTCATCGGATGTCGCTTTTGTGTTACGCTAGCTAAATGGTTACACATTATGATAAAATGTTTCTATCTATTACGTGCTTTCAAAAATAACCATTTAATCGAAGAATTGATACAAAAACGAGGGAAATTTAGTTTTTGGCATAATTTATTGAATTCGGTGGCTTAACCGTTAAATATACGTAACAAAAATATACGAAAAATATAGGCATATCAGTTAATTTCCTAAACTTGTTTGAAACAGCAGTAGAGTTCAGCCCAGAACAATGGAAATCTCCAATGTGTTACTGTCTTTAAGAGAGCATTTTATAGAGAAAACAATGATTATTTGTAAAAAAAACAATTGCTCTTCCAATTTTAGGTCTACGACAGTAAAAAAATACAATTTAATTCAGCCAATTTGTTTTAGATTTAGATTTGCATTGCAAGTCGCTATCTTTTAGTTTGTCCATTTAAATATACACGGATATTATAAAATATTGTAATTTTCAAAACTACATAGATTAATAAATAGCTTATATTATTATTTTAAATTGAGAGAATTTTTTTTCAATATCTGTTTTTGAGTTACTTAAAATATGCACTACTTGAAATTACCTCACTCACAAATAACTGTTTATAATTCAAATTTAATTTGAGTAAAACTTGTTAAGCAGTGTTAGGGGAACCAGCGGAGCGAGCGGCTCAGATGTGGCGGCTAGTTTTCAATCGTCCAAGACATTCCCCCCTTAAGACGTCTACCCGCCTCCTCCCACTCATTCCTTACTCGTAATGAAATATCGTATTCATAGCAGCGCATTACCACACCAGATGGTCTCCCCCTTCGAACATTGTTTCCGAATTACCATAGTCGTCACAAATCAGAAAGTTTACTTTGGACACCACATTAACGTCCTTTAGTTTTCGAAACTAGGCTAATTATTATGGTTGTAAGGGCGGTCCTTATGATCACCATAACCATAGTTCCACCTTCACATTTCACTTTATTGTTTTCTCATTCACAACGTAGTTAGAGACAGTCTGCTGTTAGCAATAACTAAATGTCGAAATATAGTAATAACTGTATTAAAAATTATAGATATATGTTTTAATTCATGAAAAAATTATATTTAATCACAAATTCTAACAAAAAAAAACGTATAGTTATTCAAAAGCGTTTCAACGACATTGCATCCGTTATTAGTTATAGTTCGACTAGCTGAACACCCGTGCTTCGCTACAGGGACTTTGTTTTTTGCATCACCATGATTCATAATTAATTGTCATATTATTTTTCTCTCATTTTCTTTCATCTATTATTTCACGAAAGTGAATTATAACATGTATATTCAATTACTTTCGTATTTATCACTGGGTGCCCGTCAATCGTCTTCGTCACTGTGTTAAATAAATTAAATCAAAACTGGTTTATTTTTTTATATTTATCTTGTAAGAAATAAATGTACACAATTTCAGCTTTCTTGCTAGGAAAGTATAAAAAACAATGTTTATTGTTTTAGGAGTTGTTTCATAGGCCAAATATTTTAAAATCCTTTCTTAGTTCGCATCTAGCCCGTATTGAGCAATATGTGTAACGAATTTCACTTTCCTAGGCGGTATTCAATTAATATTTATAATTTTAGGGGTTGTTACTACATTTTCACCCCTTAGCAGAACGTGAGAAAATGTAAAACTGGTTTACTTTTTATATCTATCGTGGAAGAAATAAATGTACAAAATTTCAGTTTTCTAGCTTTAAGGAAATTTTACCATACAATACTTATTTTTTAGGGGGATTAAATGCCAAATATTTTAAAATCCTTACTTAAAAAATTGGCTTACTTCTCACAAAAATCTAGAAGATTTTGTATTTAAATGGTAGGTTTTGGATAGTAGATCAAGAAAAGAGTGTCTTTTTTCATACGCATTTCGCCCCCCCCCCCCCCCCCCACTAGGATACGAAATTTGGTTTATGTCATGTAACTCTCATTTATTAGTGATAGACAATTACCCATCTAAATAGTCATATGCTATTACACAAAATTGCCTGCGTTCATTCCACCCCTTTCCTAAAAACTTATGTAAAATATTGTATAAGACTAAAATTGTTTAGCGGGAAATTTCCCATTAAAAATAACACGACAATATAGTGTTTTTATTTCAGAAAAAAATTACTTATTTTACTATTGCCTTTAACATGTATATCGCGCCAGGATTAAATTTGTATTACAGGATTTTGCAGTGGTTGATTACGAAGTTTGGGTCAAAAGATAACAAAAAATAAAAATAATGACTTCAATAGGACTTTTACTGCTTAGATATAAAAATAGAATAACTACATTAAAAGATGGCCTACATAGAACGCCGAAGAAGGAATAACTACATTAAAAGATGGCCTACATAGAACGCCAAAGAAATAATAACTACATTAAAAGATGGCGTATTAAAAACTCAAAAGAAGGAATAAATACATTAAAAGATGTATAAATAATTTCTGCTGTTTCTTCACAATAATTACAACTTATTTTCCGAGTTATCAAATTTAAAATTTAAATATTTTATTCAATAGAAGTCAGTAATAGCATAAAATGATAGTGTAAGGAGCAAAGAAAATATTTTTTTAGTACGAGTATTTAGTTAAACAAGATTCATTACTCTGATGCCTTTTATAGTTAAACATAGCCTCGCTTAACTCATTTAAGGCGTAATAATTATTAAAACATTTATAACTTTATTCAGGCTTTATTTTATAATATTTAGGTACATTTTAAGTAATTATAAAATGTTTTTAACTAAAATACTATAATCAATTATTAAGAAAACTAATATTGTAATTACTGCAGTTTTAAAAAAACCAAAACCATTACAGAACAAGTTATTAAACAAAAAATAATATTTTGATGAAATTAAACGTATTAAACACTGAAAAATAAAAATTTCACTTTTAACGCTTTTCTAATACATGATATACAAATTTTAACCTATTTGCATTGTTTGGCGGTATTTGTAGCGGAAATTTACCCCAGTAATGTAAGCAACTTCCCCTTCCTACTCAACCCCAAACGTCGAAGGTAGCATAGCATAGCTTGTTGCCCATATACCTTGGCTTTCACAATTTGGACAGTTAATATTTTAAAATTACTATATATGTAGATAAGGTTTTAGTTGTCTTGAAATTGTTTATTTATTCCAATTTTATAAATGGATGAGTTGTTGTCTTATTTATGCGCATTGTTGTAATAATGTTTTTCAACTCTTGCTATACATGACACTTTCATTAATAAAGAGTGATTCATAAAGATATGCAGAGACTTTGTGAAACAATTACATACAAATATATAGGTCCGAAAATACTTACTTTACCGTTTATGTATGATTTATTATTTTGTGTTTTGCACATAATTTATAAATACACATATTTTTATTTTATGTAGGCCCGATCCGTATTTCTTATGGGGATTTGTAATAACTTTGACCGCCCCCTAAACCTCCCATAAAATTTCGAATTTTTTGAAACCCTTTCTTAGCGAGCACCTAGGGCACTAAAGGAAGCTACATACCAAATTTCATTCCAATCCGTTCATTGGTTTTTGAGAAATCATGATTTAGTAACTTTGACCCCCAAACCCCCTCTAAAATTTCGAATTTTTTGAAAACCTTTCTTAGAGAGCACCTACGGCCCTAGAGGAAGCTACATACCAAATTTCGTTATAATCCGTTCACTGCGTTTGGAGAAATCGTGATTTAATAACATTGACCCCCAAACCCCCTAAGATTTCAAATTTGTTGAAACCCTTTTTTATCAGCACCTACAGCCCTAGAGGAAGCTACGTACCAAATTTCATTCCAATCAGTTCAAAAGTTTTAGAGAAATCGTGATTTAGTAACTTTGACCTCCCCAAACCCCCCCTAAAATTTCGAATTTTTTTAAAAACCTTTCTTAGTGAGCACCTATGGCCCTAGAGGAAGCTACGTACCAAATTTCGTTCCAATCCGTTCAGTAGTTTTTGAGAAATCGTGATCAATGGGTCAGTGGATTTGGCTTTTATTATATAGAGATTAGTTTACCGTACATATACTGTATATTGTGCTTTTAATGCATTATAACGATGTAAATAGATAAGATGTTTGGATCAAGTTTTGTAATCGCTTAAATTATGTCAAGTTGTACACTTGCACTAAAACAAACATTATATTTTTAGATTACCTGACATTTAAAATGTTTAATGGCAAATATTTCGAAACTATTCATTTACCAAATCATATTAAAGAGGAACATTATTTGTGTTGTTCAACAGCGAACAAAATGCTGCACAATATCACTTAACATACTTAATTGATATATTATTTTTCTACAACATCATTATTAAACTATTTCTAAATTTCATATTAAAAACATATATAAAGGTGATCCTTAACGACTTCAAATAGTAATAGACGTTTTAAGTTTACTGTTTTTGTCGGTAACTTGGTTATATTCTCAGTTATAGAAAGAGAAAAATATAAAGATTATGGGAAACAAATTTGAAATCTTACTTCTCTTTGACAAAAATTACGAAAATATGTGTATGCATTTTTTTCAATCTATGTGTATGATTATTTTAATAAAATTTTTAGTAAAATAATTAAGTACACCAATCAATGGGCAAACAAAAATATTTCAAATAAGTTTTAATTGTTTAATCTGTTACTACCTAGAATTGGCAATAAAACTAATCTCAAAACACGTAAAAAAATTTTAATATTACTCGTTCCACCTAGATAAAACACATCTACGTTCATAATCCAGTAATTTACAATTAATTGTTGCTAAAGGCATAATCCTGGATGCAAATATGCTTAACCACATAAAGACTTATAGCTCCAGGTTATACACATAATATTTCCATATTTGATGTGTTTTTGTAACCGGGAGTTAATGCGGAGCTGAGCGAGTGGGGGGTTTGAATCTAGCCGTGTAATGACGTAATAAAGACTGCCCCTATTTTACGACGTGTCGTAAACCTTAAACAACACAATTCCAACTCCTTCTCTCTCCCTCTAACACACGTGATTCCTACTTTTCAGTCTCTTTATTTATTATGTTTGACAATAAATAGGAGAATGGAACAATTTGAGTTTAACTGTGATTTTCTAGGTAATGGTCCCTTATAATACCGTTTTAAACATGGTATCTTCCTTGACCGATGCTTGAGGTTTATTATAGAAGAGTAAACCTCTATCTCATAGTAAAAATATTTTGAATCAGATTTATTCAAAATAAGTCTATATTACTATCAATAAGAGGAAAATGTTGTATGTGTGTTTGAAACGATGAATTAATCTTAAAAATTACTAAACCTATTGGAAAAATATTTTACGTGAAGCAAATTTACACATATTCGAGTAAAATAGCCTCATTAGACATCATACAATTTTAATTTAGCGTTTAAAACAAGTAAATAAAATATGTCAAAAGATAACTAACATATTCACTTAGTTATAGTTGCTATGACAACGAATAAATGTAAACAGCTGATTGGGTCCATCAAATTGTGGCAGCCATCCTAATCTCAGCTGTTAGTTATAACCTAAAACCGTAAGCTCAACTGAATGAAAGTTCTTACCATCATGTAAAATGTTTGTAAATATGTTTACTATCTAAATACATAATTTTGGCCTATATTAAATTTATTTGAATTTGCCTCAACATAAAACAATAATAAATTTAATTCAACGAATGAACCTTCAGTTGTTTATTTTAATTCGATTTATTTATTTTATCAATTTACAAAACAAACAAAAAATATTTTAAACAGATGGTGAACCTGAAACAGAAATACTAAATAAATACCTACGTTTTGGGTCAAATACACATTGTCCAAGTAAAGATGTTCTATAAATGATATGACCAGCTTTTTATTGTTTATGTAATAGTAAATTATAACTGTAAATATATGTATAAGTAAAAAAGGTTTTATATAAAATATAGAACATGTAAAATTATTTCACGCAAGAGCAAACGTTCTCCTCTAGTACTTCTAAAGCTCGATATTTATTTACAACAATATTTTGTAATACATTTCAAGAATATCTTTGTTTTTAACTACTACGAAATAATAACTACAAAAGATATATCGTAAACCACTTTTAAAATAACTTAACTAAGAAAAATCTTGATTCTACGCGCTATAATAATACACATTGACAATTTTTAAAACCTGTAGGAGAATCTAATTTGTTGACCGAATTGGTAATTTTAACGAAATCACCTAAATGTATTTAGAAATTCTAAGCACAAGGCAGTTCCAAGCTGGATATGTATCTCCAGTATTATAATACAGGAATCCATTTACACCTTTTATTCCCACACTTGCTTAACATGAATAGATACTTAATATTTTCGCTAATTGTTTATACTCATATCTATAGCCTCAGTAATATCTTCTGCAAACCATATCTTAAGGGTATAAAATATTTTAAAAAAAGTATTGACTAACTCACTTATCAAAATTATAAAGAACTTTCAGATAAGATAGAAAGTTTTAATTTTGTACATGTGTAATGTTTTTTACTGTGAACACAGCATGAATATCTTTGGAAGGAAAAGTTATAAAAATTTCCCATGAAAGAAATGCACTATCCAGATTAGATTCCTTTTCTTCTTAGCATCTGTATTCTATGCCAGTTAGACTAATGATGACAGTAGCAATGTAAAAAACGTATCGTCAGTATCTAGGTTCTAACCTACGTAACTATATTGGAGGTTCCAACTGTAGCCTTTAGCCTTTTGGCGCTCTACTTCCTTATGTCCAAAATACGACGGAAATAAGTTGTATTTCATGTAACGATTTGATTCAACTAATACTCTAATTCTAATTGAGATGGTACGTATACTTTTGCGTTAAACCAATGTTTGGTGAAACCTTTCTTAAAATACCTTCATCTCGTCTGCCATTTCGGATTTTATAGGCAAGTTGCGTTGCTAAACATCCGACACAACAAGGCAGTAATTCAATAAAAATGAAACCTGAATACGAAGGAAAATAATTATGTATTTTATGAAAGAATTTGTTAAAAATTCAAACAAATACTTTGTCAGAAAAAACATGGTTCCATTTACTTTCTGTGGTAAGTTTATCCTTGTTACTACAATTTTCCTCATATTTGGTGATTTTAATTGACATTTTCCGTGCAATATACCATTTTAATTTGTTTAAATATACCTCCTAACATACAAAACTATTCTTATAAAAAGTTAATAGCGTGATGTTTAGATGTTCTCTTTTCAAAAAGTTTTAAAAACTATCAATAATATAGGTTTCTTAGTTTCAATGTATTTTAGAGATTCTGTAGCTGCATTAAGATTATTAATCTGTACCTATTGCTATAAATGTTACTGATTTCTAGGTCTAGATATGAAAAATTACAATACAATTTCATGTTTATATGTTAAATACACCACAACATTCAAACACATATAGGCTTTCACAATTACTTGTATTTCATATAAATAAATACTTTACCTAAAAACACAGCGCACATTCAAGAAATATTAATGTTAAAGTGATCACTAAATATTAGCTGCCAAAACACGACGCATGCAGGGAACCAACCATTTAATACATCGTGAAGAAGAAGCACATCCAGTAAATCCATTACAGTCAAGCCTATGCTATTAAAAGTTTCAGATTTTAGCGCAACTTCTGCCTTCAACTTTTCACTCTGAAATGTGGTTTTTATCCTCAACCCATTCAAGTTGGAATATTTAGAAAACACGAGATACATCCTGACGTGTTAATATTTGATTTATATTCAAATGTCAGGAAACTCTTGATCAGAATATTGTGTACTTTTGCCTTAGATTGATAGTTTTATAAAATGTATGTAGCAAGTTATATTATAGGAATAGTAAGCAGATCACGTGTGATACAGGGGTCGGCTGTTTTACTTTGAAAATATTAGATATGTTTAAAGAACATTAAATTGCAGAACTTTTAATTTGTTTTAGTTGGCAATTTTTTTAGTTATTATGATATCACTATCGTTTTTTTTAAATATGGCAACAATCTTTCAAATGTCTTTTATGAATCCACACCAGTATTATTATAAAAGTATTTACTTTTAACTTTCAACTATACAACTTTAAGAAATTTAAACAAAAATATAAGAAATTGCATGTTAAATAGTCTAGTAAATATTGTTTAGTTAACGGCTGAGTCTCATAAGTATAACAAGATAATATTTGTATTTTGAATAAGTAATAAAAATGCATTTCAGCTATATTTATGAGTTCCACAAATAATTTATTAAAATTTGTAGATAATAAAATTTAACATTAGCCCTAATTAGAGGAAACAATTGCGACTTCTCAACAACAACACATCTCAATATGGGCAGATTTGCTTCTGAAAAAGTACTGATTAACAATTGCCCTAAATAAGTATACTAACCGAAATATCTATGGAATAGGCCTTAAAATGTTACAGACACAAAACAATTGCTTTGAAATTACTCCAAAACACAATTAAAGTTGGGATTTCATTCAGAATTTTTTAAGTTGGCAGCCATATTGCAAGCATTTTAAAACCACAAAATAAAACCAAATAAAAAGGGTCGTGGGTAGCAGTTACATCTTTACCTAATACTTCAAAAGCAAAAACTCTGGAACATATAAAGGATGTTTTTTATTAAATGTTTGTTTACACTAAACTACAAACTGGTATCTTGTAAACTATAAGTCTTGGACAGCAAACTTTAAACAGGGAACCATTCCTAAGTTATTGCATATAAAATACGTTCCACTCAGTTAGAGCGTTCTTTAAACTTTACACCCCTCAAAATATATTAAATAGTTAGTCGTATACAAAAAACATCAAGGACAAAACAATCTTAAAATTACTTGAAAAATATATAGTGTTTCAAAATCAATTTTAAAATCGGTAGCAAAATTTAAAATTGAGGACATTTAAAAACATTTTAACTGCATATTTTTCAATGTCCAAAAACCATGGGTAGGTTACCCATTGAAAGTTTGTTGTCAAATTTATAGTTTACAAGATACAAATCTTAAATCATTTGAAAAAAGCCCTGAACATTTTGTATTCGACCTGTGGGTGTCCGGTTGTATTCGACGGTGTGCACACACGGAATGTATTTTATGTGTTATTGTGCGCGTTTAAATGTGTTTGTGTTGTTTTGTATATGTATTTATTTTAATGTGCTAACGACCTCACTAGAGCGAAAATCTGATGATGGAATAAAGTTCCGAAACGCGTCATGTTCAAGTAAGTGAATTACTTTAAACAAATAATAAAGTCACACAGACGGAAAAATCATTCTTTTTAATAATAATAAATAGAATCCTAGGATATGTGTTAGGGACATAAGTTCTAACTCGAAATTATATTTGTTTTGAGAAATTACTAGCTTTTAGAAGTGTATTAAAGCATTGTAACTATTCATAAACTTGTTTCCACCACAGATTTGTACAAATTATTAAATAAAATGTTATTAATAATCTTAAATTAACAAATACATATTTTATTACTTAAACCCTTTGGGAAAAATCAACGCGTTGCAGTCATTACTAGATGACATGTCCATGACCATGCTGCTTATTAAAGTTTTTTTTATTTGGTTGTACTGTACTATTGTGTAATACTTCGTGGCGTATGAAAAGAATAGATGAGGATAAAATCTATTCTGACATCTAAAATGTGAGGTGACTTCGATTTTATTGGATCGAAACCAAACCATTAATCTTACTTGACAAAATGAAGTTTGCCGAAGCTAAGTACATGTTTTTAACTGCCAAAATACCGAGTGAGGAATTTGTAAAATTAGTTACGATTATAATTGATCGAACAAAAACTATACATACAATTTAACCCAATATATTCAACCTTCAACAATTTACACTATTTTTAACACACGCTGCTAAGGCAAAACACTAAAAATTGTTTTCTTAATTTCAAAACGGAAGATGTTTAGTTATGCATTGATGTATTTCATATTTGACAGGTCAAAAAGAATTGTATGCAACTTGTATTGGAAAATGGAGATTAGGAGAGGTACAAGCCTCCTGGGTATTGTGGTCAAGACCCCCGCGTCAAAACCTTATTTCGAGATGGATGGGCGTACTGACCAGATGTGCCCATCCCTTTGTTTGCATGTCAAATAATATGTCAAGAATGAAAAATAGCAACGAAGCAGCAAATTTGTTTACAAGAAATGAGTAGCGTCTGGTCGACAATACTAGTAAGATGACCAAACTAAATTGCCTTTTTAGTAAACAATTTGCGTTTAATATTTAATTATTATGAAAATTTAGTTATTTATCTACATTTTCTTATTGCTTTATCTATTTGTGCCATTGAATTTAACATACTAGACCATCTATATTATAGATCCCTGATTTTCCAAAACTGTGAATGTCATATTATATGGAAAGTATTTGAAGATATTAATTGCATCATCGTATATTTACTTTGTTTTGCATTTCTTAAAACTAACTGATTCCTTTTATTGAGGCGAGCGAAGAGCACCTTGTGCCCTCAAACTATCCTTTAGGAATAAACTTCCCTGAGACATGCCAAACAAGCCCTAATGGATTATGAATACATAAATGGTTGTCAAAATACAATATTTAAACGGGACCTTTTTTAGTTTAAATTATTCCCTTTTATTTATTTACCTAAGAAGGTCAGAAAGTAAGAGTAAGTTAATTAAGGGTAGAAGTCAGACACATTCAAAATAAAGAAGTTCTTTATTAAATAGGTGCTGGTAATTTAAAAACGCAACAGGTTTTAGATCCTAATATGGTTATGTAAGCTTGTGAATATAAAGACATGATGATACTTAACAGACAGTGTCCCTTTTGTTAGGGAAATTTTAATATATTAACTAAGTAAATATTAACTATTCTTCGGAATTTGTATGTACTATTAAGAACAATACATGTACTAAAGCAATTTAAAAACGAAACTTTGTATAGCACGTTTTTTTTCTATTTAAACAAAAATGAACTAAATAATTATGTTGATCAGCGTTTCAAAGTCAGCAGCCTATAATACAATAGTTCACAGAAGACTATTGGTTATTGTTTACCACGTCAGGAAAGTTGAAGGCGATTGTAGATTATCTTTTGAGATTTGCGTAGGTTTAGAAATGTTGATACCAGTACCTTATTTGCTCGACCTGTCTTTTGATATAGCTCTCATCGTTCTAGCTTTCTTCCACTGAATGTAATTTCCAAAACATTTTAAAACAATGTTTGGACCGAAATAAACAATGTTTTTTTAATTTCTAATAGGCCTAAATTGGTTCTTTACAATAACAAACAGATAATTTAGTGTTCTTTGTTGTTTTCAATATTTATGTGCACACATTAATAGTAATACTAAGCAAGCATCTGGCAACACTCTAACTTATAAAAAATACACACATAAATAGATTAATTAGTAAAAATAATATTACCAAAGACATCTGGATCTGTTCGATATTAACTGTTAGTCTTTGTTTGAAATCACCGCTTTGTCTTTTAAAACTCTTGCCATTTTATTCTAATGGCGAATCCTTTCTTCTCGGTTTTTCTTCTCTTCATTTGCTCGTGGTTCATTACAGACTAACAAACCACAACCACCTCCCTTTTAATAATTACAGTCTTCTCAAAGACTAAGTAAAACGAAATTCCATTCTGCGATTGATGGGTCTTATTCCTCCTACTTTTGTTATTTTGCTTGTTGGGTTTGTTAAGATACATACAAAAAGTCTGAAAATATTTGTGTTGTATCTAAGTAAGAGACAAAATAAACAATGGAACAAAGAATAAATAACTAATGGATTTTTTTTTTAGGTTAATGAACAAAATACAAACGGGATGACTTTCCATCCAAGCAAATAATGAGAGACACAATTTTAGTGTTTCTTTTAAATTTTGTGCAACACGTAATTTTGATATCAATGGCATTTATAGTTTTGGCTGGATAAAATATTATTGTTTTATTGGGCTTTATGAGTTTGAACGTCATTTTATAAACACCTGTATATAAATTGTGAAGAGGGAACAATTGAGAAAATTGCTTCTTCATATGCGGTTTTCAAATAATTAATATTTACTATTGATACTTACTTTTAAAGATTTTTTTTAAATTTTCCCTTTAGTTTGATAAAATTTATAATTTTGGTAACACCTTAATATTAATGTGGAGGATGGGAAGTGGTTACCAGAAACCAATAACACATTTTACTTCAAAAACTGGATTCTAATAAATTTACGGCATTCCTATGTTTAGTGTATTGAATTGCCACCTTGACAATTATTGAGTTACCTTTATTCCCATTACTCTGATTTGTATTTTTAAGTAGTATAATAATACCTAAATAGTTTCGTTAGTGTAATTAGTAAAACATATACGACATAATAGAATATGATAAATTCTCCTATAAAACTACCTGTTCATCTAGCTTTGTCAAGAGAACAATAAATAAATTAGCCTAATAAAAATAAAATGATAATATAAATCATATTTATCCCTTGTATAATTGTATAATTTAACATTTAAAATACTATTACTATGCAAATTTCGTATACATCGATTTACAGAGCATGTTTTACAAGCTAATCAGAATTTAAAAAGGATATACAACGTCATTGTTTCCAAAAAATATAACTGTTTAATAACAGCTAACAGCGCACAGCTGATGATGGACATTAGCTTGAATAAAAGCAAAATAAATAATTTTGAATTTTACGATTGTTAAACAGCAATCAGTTCTCTTTCATTTTGATAAACAAATTCATACCGTGTATAACGTCAACAAAATGACGAGTTCTGTAGAAAATGTTTACATCTTTTAAAACTCTGACATTTTGTTTTTGCCAAAAATAAAAACTTGGAGCCAAACGTTTTACAAACGAGAAGACTAACTGCAAAGTTTAAAGTTTGTAGAGTTTTGCCTGTGTTCATTAAATCATTTCAAAAACAGCAACTTTCTCCATATCCACATATAAAATGTACATATATACGCTTTTATATAAATTTTATAACCACAAGTTGGTTAAAAAGTTATTAAATTATTGACAAATGATTTAAAAAAAGATTAAGCCTATAAATAGTATTAAACAAATTATATTTTGATATTTAAAATATTATCCGTCTAAAATACTTCGTTCAGCTTATTTAAAATGTTCAGTGTTGGTGCAAGAATCAGCTGTTTACTGATATGATATGAATAGTTCCTTCAAAATATGGTAAAAGTATTCCAAATATTAACAGATAAGCAATAGCTAATTGAATTAAAATTATTTAGGTTAGATTCGTGTCCTGGATTCAGACTAATTTATTTTTTTAGGATTCAAGAAATTTGCATGCAAAGCACCAATGATCTCCAATAGTGTAGTAACTATATATAATATATACTTTATGTAGAACGTTTTTAAATTTATTTTCGTTTTCACTTTATTAAATCTGCATAGATTTTGTTGATTACAATATTTAAAGTAAGCACATATTTTAAAATTTCTTTGTTATTTTTTTAAAAAGAAATATATATATATATACTTTATATTATAAATTAATAAATATATAGTATATATAGTCTAAATTACTTACTTAGAGTGCTGCAGATAGATTTTTGCATAATTAGTTGTGTTTCAGCTAATAGAAAAGCAATCAGGACAGAAACACTAACACAGAATGCATTCCTCGTTCTAAATGAATTACTGTCTAAACACACTCAAAGCTCTACCTTGAGTTAACCAATGATGACACAAATAAATACAATACACATTAGAAGCAGAGGGAATGGATTGTTTCTCGCCTTGACACGTGCATGTATCTCTATACGAAGAGAAGATGGGGGGGGGGGGGTATAATCTGCGAAGTGTCGGTAAACTTGAATCAACTTTTTGACGAGTTATTGGGACATGTATGTCGGCGTCTACCTTATATTGCTAAGTGCAAAGTACGATGAGTAAATCCGCACATGCGTAGGTACTCAATACATCTGATTAAGAGTGTCTGAATATATTCGAATGTGTACAAGTTAAAACAAAACTGAAGAGAATCTTATTTGACAAAGTTGTGATTAAAGTTTTGGAATTTAATATAAAAGCATTAAAATTTTCCTTTGTACCTTTCCCAATTTTCGTAAGCAGTAATAATAGGTCGATTAAAATAGTAAGAATATTTTCAACAATAAAGCACAATTTGTGTAAGTCATTACAGAATAAGTAACTAGTTACATTATTGTTGTATCCGATTATTCAAAACCAGACAGGCTAACTCTCTGTCACACAATATGTTGAGTCCAAATTTAAGGATAGAGCTTTGATATTTCGCAAACTGCTGCACCCCATCTATAAACCTAGCTCAAAAATATAAACATACAAAAAGCATCGAAGAAGTATTAACGAGTTACCTTTTTGGTTTCCATCGTTTATTTCTTGTTGCTTCAAGATTGCCTTCTTCGCAGATATTAATCACCAATGGTCACGTGATTTTTTAATACAAAACACATACAAAAATATTCATAAGGTAATTACAATACTTGAGAAAAACTTCTAAAAGCATTTATAATACTTAAAATAAATCTATGATTGCCCTGCCATTACTCTTACGTGGACTGTAGTAAAACTAAACATTTAAAATAAATTTCGAAAATTTTTACAGAAGATACGTTTATGATACTGCGTTAAAATTAATTGTGTTGATGAAACTTGTGATATCTATGCCGAGATAATTCATTGAGCATTCAAAAGCTAATTCCTTACATCCTGAGTAACAAGATCTTAAGTTGTCCCTACAATGCATTTTGTATTGTCTAAAATTAACTAAATTTGTGTTTTCTTTGTACAATCACTTAACAGCTTATATTCAATTGTTGTAGATGATTATTTTAGAAAATGAAAGCTATTTATTTATAGATGATCTTCATCAATACTTTTTTCAAATAATAATCAATCATTTTTTGTTATTGTTATAGGATTGACAATTCGTTATTTCCATAAGATTGACATTAAGTTAGTTAGCAACAGGATAAAAGTCATGTTTATTGATGAATAGTCAGCTGATTTTATTAAAAAGTAAAAAGATAACAAAAAACTGCTGATTAAGATGATTAAAATTGTTAATTTAAATATTACTAAAAATAGCAATAAGTAATAACTAGGGGAGACCCCTGCGTGCTCCGCACGCCAACCCCCCACTCCCCAACTCCCTGTTGGAACCCTAGCTAACCTGTGCGAAGTTTTTGCAATTAATGTAGGCCTAGTTGCTTGATTTAATAAGAGATTGATTTATTAAATTTACTAAAAAAACAATTTCATCATTGATTGATTTATTAAATTTAATTAAATTGATTTATTAAATTTACTAAAAAGACAATTTCATCATCACTAATTATCCGTTCACCTCCATAACTATTGAACTATAAACAGAAAAACATAATTAAGCAACAGCAAAATTAAACATAACCTACTTCAATAAAGTAAATTACAACATAAACTAACCATGTCATGATAATAAAACATGTGCTGTTATAATCAGCTGATCTGTGCTATTATATAATTATTTTTATGTCCAATAGAACTCCAGATGATAATAAAACATGTGCTGTTATAATCAGTTGATCAGTAAATACAATGTTATTGAATAGAAAATATTTTAAATTACATTTTAAAAATATTAAATGATGGAATAGTAAAATTTTAAGTAAAATGGGCAAATATAGAGTTAATTACCTTTCATTTAACACAAACTGCATGTCAATCGGTCCAATAGAACTCGAGATCTCACTTGGAATAGGCCTAAAAATTTTCCCCATGTTAAATTGCCATAAGAGATTTTAATTTCCGTTTTTTGAAAATTTAGTGCTGTAATTACTAAAATCCAAGTAAAATGGGCACATATAGAGTTAATTACCTTTCATTTAACACAAACCGCATGTCAATCGGACCAATAGAACTCGAGATCTCACTTGGAATAGGCTTAAACAATTTTCCCATGTTAAATTGCCATAAGAGATTTTAATTTCCGTTTTTTGAAAATTTAGTGATGTAATTACTAAAATCCAAGTAAAATGGGCAAATATAGAGCTAACTACCTTTCATTTAACACAAATCGCATGTCAATCGGCCCAATAGAACTCGAGATCTCACTCGGATTACAAAAAACCTTTTCAAATTAATATATAGATTATTTAAAAATGTATCAGCAAATATTCACTTTGTTAACTTTTCTGTGTATTTCAGTTATATTGGGAAGAGAAATATTAACGAAATCTGTTGTGATTCGCTAGACGCTAAACAATAAACGCACTAAATAGTTATGAGGAATAAAGCAAAAATACACATAGAGCTGCATAAAACACGTGCATAAAAAGGTCCTAAGTCATATTCGTTTTAACCTTAATAATTATAGCTCTTGTTCAGTGTGTGGAAGTAGCACGAGGGTTGCTTCTAATAAATAGATACGACTAATTTCTCCTTTGTTTTTCTTTATGTCTTAACAAAAAATACTTATATATTGCAAAGATATAAACTATTATACTACATATTTGTTTAAGCAAATTATGAACTTAGTATACATTTTGACAAACAATTTAGGTAAACAAGTTCCTTGAGTATTGAAAGAATCTCATTAAAATCATGTATGTATCAAACATGGGTGACGAAAATGACAGCAGTAGACCTGCATGAATAACTAGTAATCTACTTGACATTTCAAGATCGCTGTGAAAAGTTTCGTTGAACTTACTTAGAGTGTAAGGTTCATCACAGATTATTTATCAGCTTTTTCTACTGTTTCTGTATCATTTCAAAGAGTACAAATAAATATTTTGTTTACACATAAAGATGTCTTCTCAATAATAATTGGTCGCGCTATTTTAGGAACTTCCAGATAAATGTAATAAAGTTTAAATTGTGCATGAAGTAAAAATTGTAATAAATTAATGGTCAGTGATTTGTTTTCTGAAATTTTATTGTGGTTGCCAAGTACGTTTCTGTATTTTCTGTTTGCCTAACATCTTCCCTTTGTGGGTACAGAAAGAATGGCAGTCTGTAGAATAGCTTTGAAAAACTTAAATCAATAGTTGGATTCGAAACAAAGCATATTGAATGTCCACATTACCACTATGCCATCTTCAAAAGTCAAACTAACATAAACTAAAGACATTAAGTAATAAAAAAAAACTTTCCATTTAACCTACCACTGGTTCACTATATAAAATATGCTAGTGGTAGATACGGCTAACAACTAGACTAGTATTTTTTAAATCAGCGTTGATATATTTGAAACAACATATTTTGTGGTATTCCAGCATAATCAAATAGAATTAAAATAAATTAGGAAAAGGGTTGGTTGTAAAACTGGTACTTGACAGTAAGGCCATTTCTGTACAATCCCCTCCAAAGTTATTAAAAACAATTTTATGGACAAAAGTTTCAGCGTTAAAATGTATAAAACTTGCTAATACGCGTTAAAAACGGAATACCGTATCGTTACGCAACTCAGTTGGATTAAGTTATCGAACTAAAAATTAAAATTAAATTAAATTTGTGTAGTTACTAGAATTTCAGGGACGTATAAACACTGCAATTATTTTCCAAAAAATTATTTTTAATTTCCCATGTAGTAAAGTAAATAAACTCTAGTTATCCGATTTCGGTCTTTATCTGTGTGTCACCGTCAATTGTTACATACATATTAAAAACAAACAATATATAATTTGATATAAACATAAAACTTGCTGCTATAATTCGAGAACTAGCATTTTTTTAAATCTTTCATGACGAACCCAAAACTCCTTTACGTGTTTTGTAGGTAAATAAAATGAACGATCAATAAAAGGTATTCTACACTTAGCTACTTACTAAGATTATCGTCCGAATATTCTTAAACCATTTTACTAATTCACGATGGATACAAATTATATGGGAAGAGTCTGTGATTGTAAAGTGTTCAAAATTACCAGCAATTATCAATTTCCAATTATAATCAAACTTCCAACAATTACCAATTATGATCAAACTACCAACAAACCCAAGCACCTGGCTAAACTTACATTACAAACTAATCTATAACATACATTGCAACCTTAACGAATCTGAGATTGGTTACAGTTACACAAATCAGCAAATTTATAAGCAAAACATTTTTTTATGTTTTGCACGCAATACTTGGCAAATTAATTAAACTCGTCCTTTGGATTCATTTAACTAAAGCTCCAAAACATAATTTTACTTCTTTAAAAATATACTAAAATGCTTACAAATCACCTCATATATTCCCTTTCGATTATTGATAGTGATACTATATTAACCACAGGACATATTATCTCCAATATTCTTATTTCTTCTTGTACCGATAGCCCTTTCGGTTATTTAGTCATTTTCAAGCTCAATTCAGGGTTTCTTTCGTCTTAGTACACAAATACCTAAACATTGTACTATAACTAATGGAAAACTAAATGGCAAACTGAAATTGAAAATTTCCGAATAACCGAAACAGCCATATCGGTACACGACGGTATAAGAATATTGAAATTACTAAGTCGTATAAATAATTATATTTTCTATATCAAAAGATTTAAAATATAGAAAAGTTTAAAAAAGTATTCTGGAAGAAAGGTTTTTCTATAGCTCAAAATGTAAATGCCACCTACACACGGCGAGTAGCTTCATTATTACTTATACCTAGGCACAGAACTGAGATATTTAATAGATCATTCACTGCGACAGCATGTAGGCTCTGGAATTCATTGCCGGAGAGTTTAAAATGCATCAATTCCCGTGTTCAGTTCAAGAAGGCTTTGGGTTGTTGGTCTGAGACATTTTTCGGTAGTTTACGGCTCGGGCGGGTTTTGAGGCATGTTCTTGAATGTGTGTGTTTGAAATTGTATGTGTGTTTATGCATATGTTTATGTATTATATCGTAGTTTTAATTATATTTAAATTTACTTTTAGTTTTATTTTACTTCTCGGATAAATCTTTATATTTTCAGTTCTCAGTTTTTGTACATCATGTTTTAAAACTAATTATTATTTGATGTTTTCGTTTGTTTATTAATTTTTGTTTGTAATATGAATTTTTATGTATTTATGTTTCTTGAAATTCGAGGTTAGGTGGAAGAGAGGACCCAATGGTCCTAAATTCACCTAAATAAATAAAGATTGTTATTATTATTAAAATGTACCATCAAAAACAATTATTACCTTAATTCAACAATTTATACTAAATTACTAAATTGTAATTTGCCAATATAAATTTTTAAAGTATTTAGTGTTTAATTTGTTTCTTTATAATACTCACTAAATCTGTTTTTAAAGATATAGTTTGAACACTGTTTAATTTTTTAAATCAGACCATAATTATTCAATGCTTCAATTACTCAAACTGATTCAATGCTTGGTTTTCAAAATACGTTATAAGTTAATTTAAGTTACTGGCAATACATCCGTGAAACCTAAAAAGTAAAAAAATAAATAGGATGATATTTCTATCAGCATTTTGTTACTTTATTAAAATAATCTGATATTTTATTTTAGCAAATCTCCACCGAAAACACCAGAGTAGTTTCACAAGGATTTTTTAAATCATAAAGCATTAAACAAGAATTGATTATTATGACGAAACTTTGAAACTATATCTGTTGGTTTCTCTGTCTCGAATATGTACCGCTACTAAATTAAACATCTTGAACACAATTGCAAGAAAATTGGCTTCAGAATAGGTTATATCTTTAAAGCACATAACACAGACAAGGTAGAGTAATTTGTTATGTAGGTAGGGGAGGGAAGGAGGGGTAATGGGGCGAAATAATCGCCATACTTAGGAACAGAGCACATCACTCACCCTGTCATAAGTTGATCGTTCCTCACGTCAACAAAGAATGGTTCAACAGTTTGTGTTATCAACACTCCATGTACACTCGATGCAAGTACAATATTTCGGTTCTTTTAAAAGTGGCTGCAGTGTAGTAAAAAGTAAAAAAAAGATTATCAATGTTCTTAAAGACTTTCAATTTGTGAACAACAGTTTAAACAAGCAACATTAAACTGAGATGTCACAATAACTACAGTGAACATAAGCCTTAATAAGTTAAAAGCCATACATTTAGGATTTAGGATAGTTTTGTATTATAAAGCTCACACGCAGTTCTATTTTCTTGTATCTCATATCCTTATTATTCAGAGATTGTAAAATTAACATGCACCTATTTAAAGCTATCAGCTTGGACCCTAACAGCTCTGAACATGTAAGGATATGAGGCTACCAAAGAAGATGAAAAGTCTTGTTCTTTCAGTAAATTTTAAACACCAATATTATTATATCTGTTCTTTTTTTCAATGCAATACTTTATAACACTTTCACCATACACCACTGTCATTGAAATTTGAGATGCATGGCAAAATTAATTGCACTTGTCTAGAGTAAATTGTAAACAATTTCAACGCATATAATTAGAATTATTTTTCTCAAGACCTATGTGTAAAAAGCAAGCCTATTATTTAATAAGAATAAGTTCAAGTTTAAGGTAACAAAATCTATAAAAACTGTAATATTGCTGAATTATGGCTACAAATTTTAAGGAATTTGTCTCACTTAGCAAAAGAACAATCTAGTATTATACAGATATTGGCTACTATTTTTTTTTAACATTGCTTTGGTGAAGAAGGCTTTCAAGAAGTAGACATGCAAGAAACAGGAGACTCCAAGTTGCGTTGTCTAACTTGGATTCCAGAATAATATAAGGATTATTATAAAATTGGATATTATCTGAAAATATAGAAGATGCTATACGATGGGTAATTTCAGTGAAAATATAAAATACTTTTAGAGTTGTTTTTACAGATTCAAGTAAATTCGATTTCAATTGTATTTTTCAATAAATTAATTTTGTATTAATTTTAAGTACTATTGCTGGTAATTTTTAATAAAAAGTACAATTAATATGCAAATAAAAACATGTATTTACAGTAATGCAAACATTGTCTTCATTTGCCAGTAATAGTTCATTTATTTCAGTGCCTATACTAAGTCCATATTATTTCAAATTTGTCTGTATAATTTATTTTGTAAAAGTAAATGCATACCTAAATAAACGGTACCAGGAACTGGCACATACTTTCTCACAAACACATTTAAATTTTTAAACAGATTCACTGTGACTTGTGGGGTGGGGTAGGAGAGTTTTTTATTAAAGTTGGAGATTAACTAATAAATATTATTATTATTATCTAGAGAGAAAAATATTGGATAGATTTCGAAAAAATTTGCACCCAACTCGTCAATTAGGTCTTCATAGATGCACGTAAAAAGGTTTTGAAAATTTTTTTAAAACAACCCGCTTTATGGCCAAAAAACCCCCAAAAATCAGTTATTATTATTATTATTATTAGCTAAACGAGAATTTTTAGAAAGATGCGGGTTTTTTTATATGGTAGGGCACATTAAAGGCTACAAATAAGCCAAATTTTAACAAAATCGTTACAGCCGTTTTTTTATAAAAAAATAATAACTGATTTTTTGGGGGTTTTTTGGCCAAAAGGAGGTTGTTTTTCAAAAATTGTCCAAACCTTTTTTCGTGCATCTATACAGGCCTACTGGACATGTCTGGTGCAAATTTGGTTGAAATCGATCGAATAGTTTTCTCTCTAGCTTTGTATACTTTTATTAAAGTTGGAGATTAACTAATAAATATTATTATTATTATCTAGAGAGAAAACTATTCGATCGATTTCAAACAAATTTGCACCAAACACGTCAATTAGGTCTTTATAGATGCACGTAAAAATATTTTGAAATTTTTTTAAAAACAACCCCCTTTAAGGCCAAAAACCCCCAAAAATCAGTTATTATTATTATTATTAGCTAAACGATAATTTTTAGAAAGATGCGGGTTTTTGTATATGGTAGGGCACATTAAAGGCTACAAATAAGCCAAATTTTATCAAAATCGTTAGAGCCGTTTTTTTATAAAAAAATAATAACTGATTTTTTGGGGGGTTTTTTGGTCAAAAAGGGGGTTGTTTTTCAAAATTGTTCAAAACCCTTTTTCGTGCATCTATACAGGCGTACTGGACATGTCTGGTGCAAATTTGGTTGAAATCGATCGAATAGTTTTCTCTCTAGCTTTGTATACATACAGACATACATCTATCTATCTATCTATTTATTTGCATCAATTTGGCATACATAGTGCAGCAATGCTGCGGTATACATTTGAGTTGTCATACCTTAATACATATAAAACCATCACATACAACACAAGATACAATACAACAAGTACACAAGATACAAATTTATAAGACAAACAAATTAAGACACAGTGAATCCATGTTTACATGATATCTCTTATTAATTAACTTCTGAGTGTCATCCTGAATACAAAATGCATCCTAGTCACCCAGAGGTCATGAACTGAGGTACTCCTCCACTGAGTAAAAAGCATGCCTCAAAAGGTATCCTCTGAGTGATCCACGAAAATTCTCGAAACGGCTTTGTTTTTTAATATTATCTGGAAGTTTATTAAATAATTTCAAACCAGAGTAATAAACACCACGTTCTAAAAATTTTAAACTGTGCACAGGATATTGCAATATTTTTTTCCTCATCAGATATGTATGGTTATATTGTTTTTCCTCGAACATACCCTGGTTTGCCTTAAAAAACAACAACATTTCATATATGTTGTTTACATACAGACAGACATACATACAGACATACAGACAGACATTTTGTAAAAACCACTTTTTTGGATTCAGGGGTCCCAAAACGGATATTTCTACAAAAATCTCAACATCGATTTTTTTTTTTGGGATCACTATACTTTCTCTATACTATAGTATAGTGAGAAAGTAAAACACTAAAATTAATTTCTTAATTTATAATTATAATTACTTCCCAAACCTTTAAGCAGTAAACCCTTTAAAAATTGTACAAAATGTGAAAACATTTGATAATGTATGGAGTTTTTTTTTGCATTTTCCATAAAAATGTGTAAATGTGACTTAGGATACTTTGTTTCTCAGGTATTGAATTACATTTCCCTTAAACAATTTGATCTTGTAGGATGACATTTGTATTGTATTTTTCCTTTTCCTCTACAGCTGTTCTCTTACTTCTCTCAACACATGTATGTTCTCTCTGTCTCTCTGACTCTTTATCTCTTACTATTTTTCTTCAGAAAAAAAAATAAGGAGTGTAAGAAATTCATTAAATAAAAGAAAAGTTGAACTATAAAAAGTTAAAACAACTTTGAAAGATTTTCGTAAACATTAGTTGCGGCTTTTTGTAATTTTGTGTTTTATGTTCTGAAACACCAGCATGAAGATTAGATAATTGGCCTAAACCAGAACAACGTAAATACATAAAATATACCTTGTGCTTTCTCCGTCTCCGTCTGTCAACTTCCGCCCTCTCTCTCCCCCCCCCTCTCTCTCTCCCTCCCCCCCTCTCTCTCTCTCTCTCTCTCTCTATCTCTCTCTTCCACTCGCCCTCTAACTCTTCTCTATATTTCAAAATATATAATACAAAAGCATATATACGTTAAATTGTATTCACAAATGTTAGTAAATATGCCTTTCAAATTACTTTCCTTAAACGTTGTACAAACATCTTTTCAAAATAAATCAATGGATTAAATGAAATCAAGACGTCTGGCAAAAATATTGGCATCGACTTAAAGTGTTTAGAGAGTTGATATAGGAAGCTGCGTTTATTTATCAGCCCCGCGTCCCCTTCCTCTCTGTTCCTTCTTCCTTTCGATAATTAAGTCTGGGTCTCCATGGAGATGGGGGAGATTAGGCCTAATATTGGCTATACACTGATACTTCATGCTCATATGCGATTAGCCTTACTTGTCTTCGTATTCATGGACCGTCATTTCGTAATAAAACCAAACCTTCAAGTGTGATCAGCTCAAGTATGTGTGCGAAGAATGTGTCCCTACTAATAACATACACATTGATCTGTGATCAAATGAGAATTTGGTTTTCATTATTTAATTATATAAGTAGTAATAATTTACTTTCGATTTCTGTTTTAAAATATCTTTTTCAATGCACTCATTTAATAATTTATATTAATCACTTACTATACAGTGATTCCTTTTATAATTTCTTAGGCTAAACTTCAGGTTTAATTTTCCAGACTGTACGTTTTTCGCACATTTTTTTTGTACGTTTTTTTTCTTGTACAGTTTTTATAAAATGTACGTTGATGATCTTCAAAATTAAAATATAGGCTTATTAAGTTAAAGAACAAACACTAAACTCCACACAAAATTCCAATCTTTTCATGCACTAACAATCCTACTTTATTTTAGACTCTCATTTCACATTATTTTCAAGGAGGTATTTCCACCCTCCCTTGTTCCCGCAATAGCTTTTCTTCGTTCTTGGTCCATCCGTTGGACATATTTCCAACCCATTTAAATCCCCTTATTTTCGTCCTGTTCAGCTCTTTAAAACAGTCTTATCACTACATTGTACACTAGTGACCTCCTACATTATAGGCACCATTTTTTTTTAATCGTAGTCCTCTTCTCAACTTTCAGGCTAGCCTTTTGTCTTTCACTGACAGATTTCTCTTCCATAGATATGAGGGATCAGAATGGAGAAAATAAATGCGTTTGTGACGTTTTGGCTACAGATAGAACCTCCAACACAGTTGTGTAGGTGTGAACCTAGTTACATCAGTTCAGTTTACTAACACAGCTCCCTCGACTTCATAAGTCTAACTAATGATATAAACTAAAGACGTCAATCTTTCTCACCCTATCACTGATTTTGTTGGAATTTATTTATTTGTAACATTATTTAACTTTTACTGTACACTATATATTTACTTTTCTAACCTTAATATAGCGCTTAGTCTGGTTACAACTTACAAATTGTGTTTAGCCTAGTGTGCTTTCAAGCGCCTTCTTATACTTTTAATATCGTCTATCAGTTCTTCCTAAGAGCACTATAAAAACTATTTTGGCATTTATGTAAACACCATAACATTTATTTCAATCCTAAATTAAATAGCATTTCTGATTTTGTGTTATGTTATTTGTAGTCGAATACTGAAAGATTATTTAAATGTGTCATTATATCGAAACCAAAAACTTGTGGACATTTTATACAATTTTTTGTCAAATGATTTGAAACTAAATTAAACATACAATACGAATATTTCCGTTGATTAGCTTTTAAAACTGGAATTCTGGGCGCTTTCTTGTTAGTACTAAGTAAACCTATTATGCAGTTTCCATTAGACTTTTCATAATATATTATTTCAAAAAAATTACGAAATAATTTTATTTTGTTTAACTCCAAGGAATTAAGTAAATACAAAGGCATAAAACTTCAATCATTGCCTTCGTATACATTTTCAAATTACCAAGCTATAAGAATAGCTTTTAAGTTCCCCTTCATTCCGTACATGCACTGGACCGTTAAACGCGGAGTGGTACCTGAAGACGTTAGGCCGTATAGTTAGCTTCAGACCTCAACACTAATAAACAGGAAGGAGTGGAAGCATCGGAGTTTTATGGTTTTGGGCTAAATTTTCATTACAGTTTCTCGCGCGTGAGGAAAATACACAGTGCAAGACGAGTGGGAGAGAGGGGGAGAATGAGTGTTTGGCATAATTACAAATTGAACAACTTTAAGACACGAGACTCTGATTCATTTTGCGCAACCTGTTTGCTGAATATTTAAACCTTTACAAAGAGCTCGTGTACAGAGGCTGTGGATGTATGATGGATTGCTAATTGAATCTTTATTAAATCCTCACCCAGGATCTTAAAGTTTTACATAATGTTTTAGCAAATTTAAAAAATCAAGGTTATTATTGACAACAGTGTTTCTTAATTAGCTTGCAGATATATGTTAACTTTTAGTATTACACGCTCATAGCTTTGAAAACAAAAAGCAAAGTTGTATTTATCTATAACCTTGAAAAATGAAAGCAAAAGTCACCTGAAGAGGTTGAACTATTCTGCGCTGTGTGGCGCAGTCATCCAAGTTTGCTACACAGTTGAGAAAGTTCGAGCCTAGGTAATAAAGTTTGGTTTTAGTGCCCTCCAATAGACGAAATGTAATACAAAAAATACCTCAGTGAAATAAATTCTGTGCTATTCTCATTAGGCCAGTCAGTAAAGGTCAATTTAGACCAAAAGTACCAGTAATTAGCAATACGGCTGAATTTTTTTTTATAAGTACATTAAAGTATGTAGATTAACATAAAAAAAATCGATTATCATTTTCTTTTCGATTATCCTTAACATTTCGAGCTGGGATGAAGATAGAGGAAAATAAAAAATACCACCGTGTAGGAGAAGTATTTTTCAACAAAAAAGGTCATATGTATTTATTTCGTCCGATCAATGGTTTGTCTGGAAAAAATTCAATAATGCAGGTATGTATTTTGCAGCAGGGGAAATCAATAAAAGGGGACATCTTATTCATATATGAAGCGTTGGCTCATTCTAAATTGGCCGAATTTTAATATATCGAATTGAAACTTGACATAGGAGTTAAAGTATATATTTTAAACATTTATGCTGAATCTCAGCTTGTTATCTTGAAAATGACCCGATCTAGGAGTCAATTTCGATTATCGATTTTAGGAGTACCGGACCCACGAACTAATTTCAATCTATTCCAGTTACGTCAATTTTTGGAATACCAACACCAAATTTGTTTTACAAGTTGAGTACACCAGTATAAATATTCTTAGTAAGTATGAACGAGTTTTTTCTTGTTATTTTTAAAAACGAGGCGCTTGAAAATAGTCTTCTGTTTTACCTATCTCGTTTTAACTTAAACACTTTTGGATTCAACGACTCCATTTTCGACATTTTTGAGCATATCGATTTAAAAATTGGTACAGAAGTTAAAAATACAATTGTTTTTTGCTATACTTATTTTAAAAACTATATTTAAAAAATGACTAATCTGCAGCTGATCAACTCAAGCGTTTTGATAAAAAATCTAAAAAGGTCTAAAATTAAACTTTTTTAATTTACTTGTGCTTTTAAAAGTAAATAATGAAAAAGGTTTATACTCCTTGAACTTGTTTGAATATATATATTTAACTTGTAAAAAAAACTTTCAGGTTGATATTTTAAAACTTTTCTAAACTGGAGCTGTTTAAAATGAATTGGTGGGTCAGGTACTTCTAAAATCGAGAAACCCATTAATAAGTCAAGTGGCTCTAGATCGGGTAATTTTCAAAATAACTAGCTGAGACTCAGCATAAATGTTTAAAATATATATTTTAACTCCTATGTCAAGTTTCAATTCGATATATTAAAATTCGGCCAATTTAGAATGAGCCAACGCTTCATATATGAATAAGATGTCCCCTTTTAGTGATTTCCCCTGCTGCAAAATACATACCTGCATTATCGAATTTTTTTCAGGCAAACTATTGATCGGACGAAATAAATACATATGACCTTTTTTGTTGAAAAATACCTCCCCTACACGGTGGTATTATTTTCCTCTATCTTCATCCCAGCTCGAAATATTAACGATAATCGAAGAAAAAATGATAATCGATTTTTTTTCGACTTTGGGAAATCGATAGACTGGTAAACTTTTTTTTATGTTAATCTACATACTTTAATGTACTTATAAAAAAAAATTCAGCCGTATTGCAAATTACTGGTAGTTGTAACCTATACCGACTGGGCTGCATATAATACTCCGGTTACTGCCTTACTATATAGGCCTAAACTGCCTTACTGGAAAAAATGTTTTGTATAAAATAAAAAAGTCTTGATAACCAAACATTGATTTAAAAAATTATTTTCTTACTATTATTTGTTTTGATTAATAAACAAATTTACTTTTCTAAAACTATGTAAATATTAATTTATTGTCATTGTAACGTTTTATTTTTAATGTATTTCTTATATTCATTTAAACTGTATCGTCTGTTAAATTTGATCAAATAAAATATGGCGTATCTGTTTTATTTTATTAACTATGTTATTTAATGTTTATTTAAAAGGGCTCTCGGTATACAATTTATGTTTTTCAGAATCAATAGTAACTAAATACAAATATGATATTCCGTTTTAAAAGAGAATTTAAAAATAATTGTAAACCAAAACGTGGTCTAGAAAGTTATATTTTGAATCAGGTGTGAAGGATAATTACTAAAACATTTTAGGAAAACCATACATTTTTACGTTGGTACTCCAATGGAAATGTACTAGCGATTTATTTTCTAGCTCGAAATGACCACTGTACCGTTGATTGTAATTTGTATAGGGCTGTAAAATAATTCAACTATTCTCTTATTAACGCCTACGTACAAATAGTTATATAATATTTACGTACCTGTACAAGTTTATTTCACACACCATTTCAACGTACAGTATACTTTAAATACAATACTAGTGAACCTGGCAATGCTTCGATATTGCTTGATTTTAGTAAATAATATAAGTATATTATATTATGTTATATCTGTTACAGCAAAATTAAACATAACCTACTTCAATAAAGTAAATTAGAACATAAACAAACCATGTTATGATAATAAAACGTGTACTGTTATAATCAACTGATCTTTGCTATTCAGTTGATCAGTAGAAACAATGTTAATGAATAGAAAATATTTTAAATTCAATTTTTAAAATATTAAATGAAGGAATTATAAAATTTTAAGGCAAATGGGCAAATATAGAGTTAATTACCTTTCATTTAACACAAACCGCATGTAAATCGGCCCAATAGAACTCCAGATATCACTCGGAAAAGGCTTAAACATTTTCCCATGTTAAATTGCCATAAGATATTTTAATTTCCGTTTTTAGAAAATTTAGTGGGGTAATAGCTGAAATCCAAGTAAAATGGGCAAATATACAGACAAATACCTTTAATTTCGTACCAACTGCGTGTGTATCGGTCCAGATCTCACTCGGATTGCAAAAAATCTTTTCAAATTAATATATAGATATATAACATAATATACGTTATAAACTAAAAGCTCTGTTGTTTAAAACACATCCAACACGAATACCTTAAGCTGCAAATTTGAACTCAAAGCCTGTCACTTTGGATAAATTGATGACCAAAAGTTTAAAGGTGCGTCGACGTTGTAATTTTCTCTAATTACTCTTCAAAATGCAGCAAAGTTTGCCACGCTCACTCATTTATTCATTTGTTACGTTTCAGATATATTGTCTACAGTGCTAATACAAACATCTAAACGTAAACACTGTAATTTCAATGTTTTACTTAAAAATAATTGTTAAAAAAAATGTTGTTCTGTTAGTAGTTATATCGAACATAGGGACATTTATACCTTAGGTATAAAGATTAAAAAAAACATAAAATAAATACATTTAAATAAAAACCGCATTGCCATATACATCTGAACTCACATTCATCACCTTAACAATCAACACTGTAGCAAACTGCTGATAGTACACGAAAAATCCAGCAGAGAACTATAGCTGAACAAAATTTGCGTGCACAGTTTTTGCAAAAGCTGCAATTTTATTGAAATTTATTATTTAAATCTTCAAATACTGACTCATTCAAGTAAGTAACTAACATTTAACAAATTTAAAATAAAATGATTGAAAGGTAAGTTATCTCATTAGTGTTCTGTGCTTTTTATGTTCAACAGTTCGCCCTTAGCTGAACAAATCAGCTCAGAGTATTATATGAATGACAGGTATTCATTTATAACTAACTTAATCCATGTCTATAACTAGAAGTTTATAACATTGTACAATATTCCATCTATCCTGTTTATCATATCAATTTGTACGGTAAATACAACAAAGTATTTCTTTCTTTTATTTTTCGATTGTTCTAAAATATATAATTTCTTTTTTAAACTCAAAATTAACGCATATTTTTCTACAATATGTTAAATGATATACTGCCACTTCATAAATGTAGAATGATAAGAATATCTTTACATAAAAGATTTTATAAACTTAAACACAAATTAAATAAAAAAAAAATTTAGTGTCGAGGTTAGTGCAAAATTATATTTGAGGTTATCATAAAATTTGTGTATTACTGACATATTGTACATTCAGTTGTACTTCTCTATACAAAGTTAAAACTCTTTACAGTTATAATAGACGGAAATTTGAATACAAAAACTTCTTTAACCTAATTTAATCTGTCACAAATATTAAGATAATGTGTTGATAGGTCTTTACCAGCATTTCTATAAAGTGAAAATGTGAATCAACAGTGTCAGCAACATTGAAACTAGTAAATACCCAAGCTGCTCTATAATAATATATACGAAGTACAAAATTGTCAATACTTCATTCAATATATCAACCGTAAAATGGTAAAGGTTTCAAACATCAACGACAAAATATGAACGCCGCCAATATATATTTCCAGGTTATTTACTAGCCGAAACACTTTGTGCAGTTATATTTCTCACCCCATAAAACCCCAAATATAATTGCCCCCGTTGGAGCACTCCCGTCGAGGGAATGGATACAAATTGGTTAATATCAGGAGCTCTTCCATATTAAAAGCAGTCGGTGAAATAAATCCTATTTCCAGAGACGCATAGCCTATTACAAAACATTTAACCTGTTTTTGTATAAAGGCAGAGTTTTGAGCAATAAATTCACCACGCTACTTGGTTCCCCGCCCTTCTTGCTACTTTTTCTATTTCATCTTGATCGATTGACTCAAAGGCGACATTTCTCAACAATGGATCGAAGGAAAAGTTTCCAGGATTTATAGCGTCAACACACACATGGAGAGGTTTGTGTTTACTCGGAGTTCACAAGTTTATACTCTAAATCAGTATTAATGCGCATGCACGAAGTGGTAGAAAGAAACCAGAATAATCTGACGATCTAGAAGAAATTAATCGAAAACTAATTTAAGGTATATTTAAGAATGGGTACAAGATAAATGTAGTAATATACAATTCTTGAATTTAAGTACTCAAACAAAATAAATTATATTATTATAATTAAATTAATAAGGCAAGATAAGAAGCGAATTTTAATGACTAAGCTATTTTGTGTAACAGTTTATTCGGACGTTCATCAACACTTATGGAAACAAAATGTAATTTTAGTATCCTTTGACAGTAAACGATTCTATCCTTGCATGACTATAGTTATACTTTTTTCTGGCCTTATAATCCCGAATTCTATATCTATTTCAGTTGAAGTTTTAATATAGACCTAGGTTTTTGTGCTCTTGGTTGTTAATCATTTTATTTTTATTATTTCAATGTTTGGTTGTTAACTTCATAACGATAGTTGATACGTGTACTATCTTAAAGGAGTATATTATATTTTGAATAAACTAATAATATCAAAATAAACAAAACATACTAAAATATCTTAAAACAATTGTTTTTAAATACTTCAAAAACAGATTTAGCTGACCAATAATGTACAGTCCTTACTTAAAATGTGCATAGACACGTTGTTTTTTAATTATCAAAGTACTTATACCAGTAAATTTAAATCACTTATTTTAACATCACAACGAATATTTTTTGACAAATTTAAAATGTCATATACAAAACATTATGACAGTAAAAAAACAATTATGGCAATGCGGAATTAATTTTCAAAACTTTATTACTACACGTATGCAATTTAAAACCATGAAACTTCAGTTCGGTGTAATTTAAAGTCATAAGAAAGTGTTAAACACCAAATTGTCAATACGAATCAGGGAACAAAAATTACAAATAGTACAGGACATATGTTTCCCTACTAAACACTTCTTCATGTGATTGTTTGTAACGTAATACTTAAATTGTTAGAGCTAAGGAATAGAACATATGAAATACAACAATATCTGGCAACAATAATACAAATTTTAATTCCATTAACTGAGAAATTCGCAAACACTTGCCTCTAACACTATAAACCTGTCATTGCTGATATAAGTATTTGGTTCTTCTCGTGAGTTTTAGGTCACAAGTAGAATATGTCTTATAATAATTTTAAAAGGTCCTTGTGATAAAAAAACTTTCACGGTAATAATATGGTCGATAAGTATAAAGAAGGCGTTGAGTAGGCAATGTGTCTACAAGCATGAAATTTTCATCCAGGCGTGTAAGGTAAAAATAAAATAGAGCCAAGACCATAATAGGTTTCTTTCTTGTCAACCATTATTTCAATTGATTGTATTACGATGTTATAAATGTGTTAAACATGTCATCTTATTTTATTAATCAAGTAAGTTTGTTGCTGAAGGAAGTTTATAACAGACTTCAAAGAGGAATGTCCCAGATTAGAATCCGGTTGAAGACTATAGACGGTAGTCTAGTTGGGAAAGTAAAATTTACTTCAGGTGATAATACACTCTCAGTGCTTCTAAGACCACATAAAATCACTAAGTTATATATCGTGGTAAAGCCAATTTTGCTAATTTTGCTATTTACAAAACATATTTCTTTTTATTTGTGATATCCCTTCTTTGACTGTAACCAAAACGTTATAGATTTTATTTGATATTATAAAATAGTTTTGTTTAACAAAACTGCGACACGTACAACGTAAAGAGAGACAGAGTCGCGAAAGGGTTGAAGCGGGGAGAGGGTTGAGAGCGGTAAATCAGCGCATCGGTCTTTCTACTCGATTAACATCCTAAATAATGTTTGTCTACCTAATTAAATCTTGGCCAAAGTTACCTCTTTGATTAAATTGTAGGTTGCAGTTCAAAGATGCATATCGAGTATTGGTTCAAAGGCGGATTGCAGCAATACTTGGTAGGTAAATTTAGATAATAATGTTTGGAATTGTAGATAGAGATTATTTTAATTTAGAACTTTTACAAACTTACATATTATATTGTTAAAAGAGAAAAAGTTCCTAAACCGTCTTTACCAGGTTAAAGTACAGGTTTGTATTTACAAACAATAAATACAAATATATGCTTGTACGATACAAATTTAAATCAACTGGTGAAAAACATACTTATAAATTTTAATAATTAAAGTTATAATATTATTTTCTTACGTGATATTGTAACTTAAAATACGTTTAAAAAAATGTTTAATCACAATCAACCAATCTGATTTTATCTCAGATTGGTTTGTTTTATGTTATAAACTTACAAACAGACTTAAATAAAGGTGTATATGTTTTACAAACGTTAAGGTAAGAGTGAAGAATACACATTAAGCTTAATCGAAACGGAAAGGGTGCCATTTTGTAAAATAGATTCAGCATTAGTTCAGAACTTAAAATACATGTTTTTAATGGAGGTAATAAATTTTGAAGATAAAGATGAAAAAGTTAAACAACAATTAGTTTATATTTGTATCGTTTGTACAAAAACTCACTTAGGATGGTTCTTAGATACCATTGACTGTTGTACTTGCAATAACGTTATTGTAGATGGTCAAAGCCCCTGCGGGAGGGTTAACTAAAGTTCTAATTGTTTTGCTTAACCTACTAAATAATCGTATAAACAATTCAGTTTTTTTAATTATTATTTTATTATAATAAAAAATAGTTGTTGTTTCACATATAATTGTTGTTTCAAAGCAAAGTTCAAACTTAGTAAATAAGTACTTCAAAAAATAAATAAAACAGATGCATTTAATGTTTTAAAAAGTTATTTATAGTTATTCCAAACCTTTATTTTTAAATACATTAGTCAATCTGAAATAGTCTAGAAATTATATAAGAAAGACCAAAGAACTAATTGAACAATATACTAGCTGTTGTAATACTCGTAGATCTTTAACATGTAGAACGTTAAGGACATATTCTAAGTTTTAGTCATTTTCTTCTTGCAAACTTCCAAAAAAACCCAATGAAAATTTAAGTTAACTGATACACCTTTTTATCCAATAAACTTACGAATTAAATACAAAATAAAATTAATTATTAATAATAATACTACTTTTAAAGGAAACTAACACATTTTTGTTTGTTAAATTATTGTTTAAACCCTTTTAAAGGAAACAACAAACTAACAAAATCGTCAGACTAAATCACTTAACAACCCATTAAACCCAAAACAATTGAAACACTCTAAAAACTACATGTTTTGGTGGATTTTACGTACTTTAAGAAGTAGTTTGCGAGAAAGATTTAAGATTGTGCGACTCCCTGTAAACTACCACTTACTATCACTTAATTAGGTTAGCTCTAATGCCAGCCATAAACAACTCTAATATATTACCCCACGCTGAACGTTCAACTAGCTACAGTCGCCTAATGAAATGTATCAGCGGTACCAGCTCCTCGTTCGTTCGGCGTATCCATTTTTCAGTTGTTTTAATTAATTAATTGGGAGTCGGGAAGGGGTGAGTGAAAAGGGGTGGCTACGAAAGGGGTATTCATTCTTCTCGGGGCTTGGTAAAATTTCATAAAATTATTAACAGCTATATCGCATATCTTAGCATAGAGCAAGTGGGGAAACTTTCAAGAAAATCTCTTGAAGGAAAATTAATCCGTTACGAACAAGTTTGTTTTGTTTTAATTTCCACTGTTGGAATTAGGCTTTTAACATAATAGCACGTCGAAGGAAAACATAGGGCTTTTTATATGGCAGATAAAAAGGCTTAAGGTAGGACAGTAGAATGAACAGATTTTGAAAGATTAATCGAATATAATATCTGTTTAAATACTCAAGCAAGAGATTTCTACTCAAGGTGGTTTACAAACTATCAAACAGATATTAAATAGGAAATATTTTTATTAGTTTTAATACCATCGGGTGATATACAAATTTAAAGTAATAACCACTAAGACGTGTATAGTAAAACTATTTGTAAGTAATTTAAAAAAGATATAATAATATTAATTACAATTATAATTAATTGGTTTAGTTACAAAATTTTCTTCACAATTAATTACCAAGCAAATTGAAAATCAAGACTTTAATACCTACAAGGAAAAACACTACAGACCTAACAATTAGTGCCTAGTCACACCATATTTTTGTATATACTTGCCCTACACAAAATATTGTTCAAAATTTTTTTAAGAACCCCTAAACCCACGTAATTACAATAATGAATTTAAAATTTTTAAATTCATAGCTACATCTAGTGGCTATCATTTATCTATGATGACATAGAAATATACAAAATCAGGAAAAATAGTAATAAAACCAAAACCGCGTGTATATATGTGTGTTACAGCAAAAGTAGATTATCCAGTAAGAGTTGATTCTGCCTAGGTAAAGTATACTCTTACTGGGTTTTTTTGCAAAAGTTGATTAAAAGTGAAACGTGATGAATTTGAATTAACACTTACTAGTCAGAGTTGACAATACCCAGGGAAAGTATATTATTACTGCTTTGAGTTAGTAAAAGTTGATTTTTTGCAAGGAAACAGACTACTACCTAATAAAACCAAATACAAAAGCAAACCTTTATAATACAAAGAGAGATAAAAAATGTGTATAATTTATTACAGCAAGATAAATATTTGTGACCCTTTTTGAGTTGCAGAGCACATCTTTCTTCTTACACATGCACTTCTTGGATTTGAAGTAATCACTTCAAAGTGATTATGAACTTGCAACAGACCATCAGCTTTGTTTAACCTAGCCTAACCTGAATGCTTGGTCATAATTGCAACAACAAATAGACGAGTAATGACGACTGTCTGGCGGGGATAATTAAAATACAGATATTATGCGCACGCAGTTACATGTGGAGAGCATCATCTCTGAATCAACTTTTACTAAACCACAGCAGGCATAGTTAACTCTTCATAGGAAAAGTTGATCTGTTTATTGTTAATCAACTTTTACTGATACTTTTACTCTTTCCTAGGCAGAGTCAACTCTTTCTAACAATCTACTTTTCCTGTAACATATATATCATTTGAGTGACATGCTTGTATATTGTTTACGGAATGAGTGGGAAAATCATGTGGGCTGTATTAATCTGCTAGCTTCAAATGACTTAGGAAGTAAATTACAATCAAGACTGTTGTTAAAAGTAAAACATAAACAATCAGAAGTATTCGAGATAAATTGTTCTAGTTTCGCAAAGTTTTATATCGAAACGACAACTTCGATATAATGTTTTTTAGAATGACAACATTTTTTATAATGTTTTCGAAAATATTAACCTAAAAGGACACTAGATGAACAAAAATCTACATATTTAAGCATGTAAACAACAATCACACTTATAGGTCAATCGATTGCAATACAGTGATGTGTCATGAATGTGCAGAGTCGCATCTAAATACCTTTGACGAATTACAACCATATAACAGTCTTAATGACAAATTAAGTTATGCTTTCTGAGAAATTTTCAACGCAATAATCTATCACCATTAAAAATATTTTTTCAGTAACTCAGAACCTAGCCATTTCTCAGTGAAAACTTTTTTCAAGTGTTGTTTTTCTTATATTATGGCAAGTAAAAATGTATTTTCGCCTTTTAAAATCTCCAAATTAAGTAATTTAAAACATAACTAGATACATTGTGTTTTGAAACTTTACATGATGAGAAGATTTAAAAATGCCCTTATAGTTGGCCGAAACCTGTAATCCGTTATTACCTTAAAATGATTACTAGACAGAAAAAACAAGCCAATGCTTTTAGTTACACAAACGTTTTTTTTTTATTCTTTATACACATTTTGAGAAATTACTGCAATTTTCCTTAGAACTTACAAAAGTTTTCATTTTTCATAAACTGTTTTTGTATTTATGTAGGTATTTATATATTTCTTATTGCATAGGGGCAGAATACATAATTTTAAAAACATAAGCCCATAAACATTACTTAGGAGCTTTAGCTATATAAATATCAAAATTAACAAACAAAGGGTAATAGAATAAGATATTAGATTTACGACTCATATGATTTTACAGCAGTCATTCATTCTTTAGACGATTCAAAATATTCCAAAACCACTATTCACAGACCATTAGAAGGCAATCCCGAGTTTTAATGACTCCTGGGAATGACACAGGAAACATTTTATAGAGTACACCAGGAGAGGACTCCTTCAGGATGCAATCTCGACTAACGATGTTGTTTATCAGAATCCAAGAATGTTCAAGATGGATTTTCGTGTCTTCCTTTTTATCGACCTCATTTACATGCCCACGACTCATGTAGGCCGTAAAATAATTCTGTATCTTTGCATACAAGATCACTTTCGATATCATTTCCGTCTCGTCAAATACAAAGTGTGTGGTTTAGACGGCAAATCCAGAGTGTAATCAACCTTACATGATTACTTTATTCTTTTTAAATTGCGTCGAATGCGAAAAAGTTGAAACTGAAAAGTGTTTTTAACCACATAAATATGCAAATTAAATGGATTTGAGTTGTCAATTTTATTATTTACTAAAGGCCCCAATTATCATTAATTTTTTCTTTGACCCCAATTGTTTACTTGATAACTTGTTGAAAACTTCGTTTCATGATAGCTACGAACATGTAATTGTCATGTTTATTCTATACTTTTACAATGAACCGGAAGTAACTGGTAGAGCGCCATTATAATAAAATCAATTATTTAGTAATTTCTTAATGTAAATAAATTTTGAAGTCTTGCCAATCATAGCTTCATGATGATTTCCTAACAAATTCCTTATTTCTACAACCACTTGTATGTAATAATACTATAGTTCTTACAAATAAATCCTCACTAATTTACACAATGCTTACTTTTGTGTCCTTATCCTGTGTTAATTTGCCTTGAAAATGTCATGACTGGTAAAAGCATAGCTAGAAAATATGTTTGCAGAATTAATTAAATTTTATGAGTTGGTTTTAATACTTTCACCAATAACTCAAACAATTGACCAAACTTATTAAATGGTGAAAGTTGGATATTACATACTATTCTAGATACTTATAAGCCAAAGCCCACTCACTCAATGATGACTGTTTCTCAGATTTTGTGTGGCCTTGAGAGCAGATAATGGTACAGAGGTCCTTAAGTGCCCTAGAAACGCACTAAGGAAGAGTATTTAGTGATTACTGTTTCTCAGGATTTATTTGGCCTAAGAGAAGAAATTGTATGCAGAGGTCCTAGAAGTATAAGTCCTAGCACACTAGAAAGTGTCTTAAAAAAGGTGCGTTCTGAGGCCTAAAAATGGACTAAGGCCGAAACATCAACAACGTATTAATTCATCTGTTCCTTCGTACGTTATGGCCTTCTCAGAGACACTATTAAATTCTGACATATAACATACAAAAATTACAAGAAAATTTCTTCGTTATATCTGCAATGCTTCGCAATCGCCTTACTTCATCTCTCACACTTCCACAACCTTAGCCTCCCCCTCCCCCCTCCCACCCGTACTGCAGTACTTCTCAATCCGTATACTCATGGTCATAGCTTCGGTTGAGCTTATCACTTTGTGCCAACCTGTTCTATTTTTTCTACTTCTGTCGAATATTCTTACTTTATCTTATTCTTGACAAATTTTTCTCTCTTTAGTTTTATGAATCACAGTTAAACTATATTTAAATTAATACATCGTTATTTGTATCTGTGTTAACTTTCCATTTTAACCTTCTTTTATTTTTCTTATCATAATTCTGCTTTCTTCTCAACAATACTACATTTTTCCCCTACGAAACACGTTATATCCGTTTAGTTGGTATATATATATTATACCTATTGTATAAATTCTTCTTCTGTTTTCTCATCGGTGTAATAACTGTTGATGGAGTGATTCACTCTATACCATCAGTACCGTCGGTGAGTGCTTGTTTTCCTCCTTACCTTAATTGGTATGCACTATTGACTCACTGGGATTTTGGATGCGGGACAGTTTCGTGCGAAACAATCTCTAACAATTGGCGTAGATTCAAACCATTCACGTTGAAGCCAACGGGAGACATGATATTACACTAACGTAGAGTATGTGACTGATATGTTAAAACCAGGATGTTTCGAGCAGCATCTGAAACATTCTTATATCCTGCACGGGTATAGAACCGGTAGTTTATTAGACAGTTTTGATAAGGCTATACAGTTAATAAGAAAAGTAACTTTTGATCTAATCTTAGTGGGGATCTGATTAGGAGCCACTTTGATTCCCTTGGAACCAACTTTTCAGCCTAATCTCGCACTCTCAAGTGGTAAAAAAAAGAATTGTCAGTAGCTAATTAAAGACAACTGACAGCCTGTAGGACTGAACACCAGCAGTTACTTACGACTTCAGTGGCTGTATCAAATCACTGTTCCATATTTTTTTTATACAGCAATAAGAAACAAAGGTGGAAAAGGGTGTAGGCAATTCTCAGATGAAAATCGTATAAATTAACAAAAGAGAGGCCTTCTGTAAAGAGTTATACCAATAAACATGCTAAGTTACATCGAGAGTCATAAACAAAATATTCAACAAAAATAATTGTTCAAAATTATAATAATTTAACCGTGTGACTGTTACAAATACACTAAACAATCCTAATGCAACCGAAATGCTGTAAAACTTTATGGTGATAAGCACACTCTGGATAGGGAAGCAGTTTCAAAATATGGTGAAAAATTCTCAAAGTAAATACTGCAGTTGCTATAAGATACAATTTAAATATTTAAAAGTAAAAGCAATACTGAATATAAAAAAAACATAATTGATAAATTAGGACCTTTGAAAACACGAATAATAAGTTTTTAAAAGAAAGCAGGGCCCAGGTTACCCAGGAATTAAAGAATGTCATGAACAAGATAGGAAGACGTACTTTCGGGAATATGGCAACCACTGGCATCGCATATTTGAACAATCCTCGTCTGAATGCAGTCGTCTCTGAAGTTCTCAACACAATTAGTGAAATGTTTTAATTGATACTGTTGTGCTGTCAAGTAGATAATGCACTGATAATCTGGAAGAAACATAAGCACAGCTTGGCGGAGTGTGTGGAAAGAAAATTCAGAAAGACTGTTTATAAGGATGGCTGGGTAGTTTGACTATCGTGAATAACAAAACCTTGATATTTTTTGAAGACTTGGTCTTTGTGATGTCCAACCACCCCATTTGCAACAATACGGGCGGAATAGGAATATGGGAACAATAGGGATCTTTACGTTGCATTCAGTCAAATGATAAGGTAGTCGGATTTTGTCATTTTAACTAGAATAAATATAACGGAGAGCAAAACAAATTGTGTATTTAAAACATTTATAATAAACTTATTGTTGGCCACGGTTTGTCAGAAAGGATCCAGATATAGAAAAAGCAACAGGAGAAATAGCACAGTCAGCTTTTAAGTTGTCCCTTGTCTTGAACAATCACGAAGGACGAAATCACCATTGCACATAATGGAAGATTAAAGGTTGATTATAGAACTTTGAACGGCCTAAGAAGTGACGGAAATCTAATAGTCGGTGTCACTGTGCTTTCGGCTGGATATTTTAGACAGACCAGTTTACCTATCATCCCACACGAAACTAGCACCGATAAAGATAAAATGTCTTATTATGCCCGAAAGAGGGTGAACATTAGGACACTTACACCCAGGATGAAAACTTGTCGAAATTACTTTTTCAAATTGATGTTGGTCTGTTAAAGGAAAATAGTGGTAAAATGTACAATCCGAATAAGCTATTTAGTGTTATAAATTAAATCCAAACCTTTACCGATCACATTTATCCCAATATGAAATGTTTGAGTAGTTCTGATCACTCTTGGCTAAAAAAGAGAGCGGAAATGTCACCTACAAAAGAAGCAACAACAAATAAAAACAATCTTCTCTTCGAGCATCTCTCAAAAGAAGAGTTGAGATACAATGTAGTTGATTGTGTTATGGAATTGGAAGAAACAGTCCTTTATCCTGTGGAGTTCCTCCACACTCTAAATTCACCAAAAATCCTTTATCGTAGCATCCATCTGAAGATGGGAGTACCAATTATACTGCTTCGTAACGTCTATCCTCCAAAATTGAGAAATGGCACCAGCCACCAGGTGATAGAAGCCACCATAATCACAGACGTAGGCTGAAGGTAAACTGTATTTATTCCTTAAACTTGCTATCAGATTACTATTTTCAATTTCTAATAAAAGTAGGTTTTGCCACGACAATAAACAAAGCACAAAGGCAAACTTTTAAAGCATCTGGAGTGGATTTCCGGTACAATTGTTTCTCCCACGGCAGCTTTATGTGGCCTGCTTAAGAGTCAGATAACTTACTACCTTAGTGACGAAGCGTTAAAATTGTTTCCACGGAAGTTCAGTAATGACAATGTTAGTGATCATTAATTTATATGGCGTTAATGCTTTAGTTTTATTTACTAGTGCACAGGGTGGAGTGTTAAGCTAGGGACTTTAATAGGCAAAACTCCCCGCGATTTAAAAATAATTTGTACTTACGTAAATATGGTCTCTATGGCCTCCCCGTGGCAATACATGGTAGCTAAACGAGGTATGGCGAACTAAGGGCAAACTCGTTGTAATAAGTATTATGGAGAATGGTCAATGTTCGTACAATATATTTTACTCATCTCACAGTCAAGACTTAAGGTTTTTAAATAGTCAAACAGTAATCTTAAAATTTTCCCTTAGCAAAGTTCGGGTACTAACAGGTAGTTATAAAATTATGTGGTTGTACGCAATTGGCAAATTTGTCTATGTTACATGTTGTCATGTAACTCATGTTTCTACTATTTTATTTTTAGGTCATTACAAGTTATTTTTTAAGTTCATCATTGTATATGTGTACTTATTTGTTATCTATGCTTTCTCATATACGACGGTAAATAATTCAGAGTTCGTTGAGGTTTTGTACACACTTTCATTATGGCCTTCTACAAAACCTGTCAAAAGTTCCAATCGTTATAGTACAAGCTATTCGAGATCAAAGGTCACAATAACTGCGATCGACCTTGGATCCATAGGAAGCAAGATTTGTCGTTTCGTTTGACTTTTAATAAGTGACAAACCCGACACATATGGATGAGAACGTTCAACAGGTTGTTTAGAATACAATGAAATCTGCACAAAAATCAAGCTAACTTGTAATTTTTAAACAGATTTGGTGATTCGTATGCCTAAAATGTCAGAGGACTAACTAAGGATGGAGAGTAGTCTGAGCACGAAGAGAAATTAAATATTATTAGCCACACTAAAACCTAAAATTGAAACCTAAATTAAACACAGCTTAACTTAATGTTTTATGTCGTAAACGGTTTGTGAAGTAATAATATTATATAGTAGTAAGTGAAGAAACTCTATCACCCGCAATGAAACCTTTTTCTTGTAACGCTTCCCTACATAGTCAAAACGTTAGAACATAAATAAAACAAGAATGTTTTATAAGATTTTAACTTCTCGGTTTGTTAAAGACAAATTGCAAACTAAAATGCTTTGCTAAATTTTATAATATAGTGTTAAGTGCATTTTAACCAGGTAACTGGACGTTATTATTTGAATAATCTGACATGTTACTCTATACTTAGTGAATTGGATACACAAATAAATAATACTTGTGTTTAAATTATCAATACTTGAGTAGGCCTACACAGCAGGAATTTAAAATAAACTTATTTTATTATATTATATTTCAGGAGATATTATATAACTTTATCTGGAGATCTAACTGCCAATTTTAGTTCTGTTTGTTTTAAATGACAGAAAATGTTGTCATTATTATAAAAAAGTTATTAAATTAATTTTTATTTTATCGGTACATCTAAAAGGCCACTTTTTGAGTTTTTTGGTTTTAGGCTACAGCCCTATTGATAAAATAATATTTCTGAAGATCTACCGGGCCGATTTTAATGCTGTTTGTTTTAAATGACAGACAATGTTGTCATTAGTATCAAAAAATTATGAAATGTGAATTTTATATCATGGGTATATTTAAAAAAGCACTTTTTTACTTTCTTTTTTTAGGTTAAAACCTATTGATACCTATTCCTGAAGATCTACCGGGCCGAATTTAGAGCTGTTTGTTTTAAATGTCAGTACAATTTGTCATTATTATCAAAAACTTATGAGATGACAATTTTATTTCATGGGTATATTTAAAAGGGCACTTTTTGTTTGGTTTTAGGTTAAAATCCTATTGATAACTATTTCTGAAGATCTACCGGGCCGATTTTAGTGCTGTTTGTTTATGTATATATTTATTTTTGTAGGCCTATATTAAAGTGTCTTCTTAATGTAGTTTTCTTACTTCTCATTTTAAAACTACGTTAGATAAAACATGTAACCAAACAATAATTTACGAACAAATTAGTAAAACTACAACGTATTAAGTCAAGTTTAAAATAACAAATGTAAATTCAGTAGACATTTAAAAAGCCATCACCGCACCCCCTCCAACCCTTAACGTCCATTAAACAAATCCATCACCACTTTGTAACGCTCCATCAACTCTTACGCTCCCAAGGCTACCGTTACCCTAGTTTTATTTGCCTAACAACTTTTATAGATTCCCTTTTATGACATTGTTTTTGCAATTCGAATAACTTTCTAAGAAATGCGACTTTCTTGGGCTACAAATGCTGTGGGTCGTAAAAATTATTCTTCCTGTTTGAAACGGGGAATATTTGAGATTTATTTTGTAGACTGCGTGTGCCTAGAGTCAGGCTCAATGTTAACCTTTAAAACAGACTTTTGATCAATATAATTTCATTGTGTTTCACTTTAGCTGAAATCTTTCCTTTGTACCTTGCACTTTTACTTGCAAGACTTTATGTTGATAATAATTTTGTTTAGTATTCGTACTCTATTTTTTTAGCAATACGCAAATATCTTTAAAGTCGATTAAGTTGAACATATGTTTTTGAACAGCGAACTTGTTTTTATCTGTCGTACTGTTTAATAAACTCTTACCTTTAAGTGATCAAATGTACCTATATTTTCGATGAGAAGTTTTCAGTAATAATTATTTGACGCCACATGTATTTTTCCCCTTTTTTTCTAAATTTCAAGGTTTCATACATTGAAAGTAAAACGGAACGCTAATAGGGTAAGTCGAATAATCTGTCATAGTCATTTTTTCAGAAACTAATGTAGGCGTACAACTAAAATCTAATACAGTTATATACTACACTTCAAAAATATCTTACTATAAATATTAAAAGATCCTAATCTGGTACCCCAAAAGGTAAACATTTTAAGGCACCGAAGTGTGGGATATTATTTAGGAATACCAAAACGTTTTTACAATTTTGTAGTTTTAAGATATAGTATATCAAGATATCGCGGAAATTTTGCTCCTTAGTGCTCCTTAGTGCTCCTTAGCTTACTCCCCTCTATTTTAAAAATCTCTACAACTAAAATATGGAAAAGTTTGGAAGAGAACCGTAGCGGTTTTCACATGCTGCATGTCCCACGAAGAAGTCACTATTTTTTAATTATAATTCCGAACATATGGACACGTAAAAAAAGTTCTCTCGAATTTCATTTTCTACGGTTAATCAAAACAAAAGACAGGATAACAACAAAAAAAAACTCGAATGTTCTGGATAGAATTCCTTCCTCTCACAATTTAATGCAATTGAAATGAACATTGCTTTCTCTTGAATCTGGATCAACTGTTGTTTTGTAAAATCAAAACAAATAAACAACTTGGAAGTTGTGTGAAGTAAGTTTATGTGTGATAATTATATAATCTCGAACAAATGTATTTTTCAATTGAACAAAAAGTGAAGTGTTGTTTTTGAGCTTTGGCTTTTCAAAATAAATATGAAGCGATAGGGTGTTTTCAAAATACTTATCCAAGAGTAGTTCCTCCGTCAAGAAAATCAATTCATAAATAATAACCTATACTACTAGAAACTGGATCAATTACAAAGAAATACCCTAGACTTTGGAATTCACAAATTGGAGATTAATATTACAATAGCTTAATTACCTTGTATCATTCCGTCGACAATCCAAAATGTATCCTGGTTAGGATGACCGGTTTCAACGGTTATACCGTCATCTTCAGATCCTTTGATTTAATTCCGCCTGTACTGGCGTCGTCTTCTATATATTATTGGCACATTAACCTATTTTAATATTAATCTAATACACAATCCAGGAAGCCAACATACAATATGTTTAAGTTACAAATTGAAGAGCTTGCATTTGCTACTTTAGTGAAATCGACAAACAGCAAACAGGCCTAATTCAATTTAAAAAGTTGCATCCGCTTCTGGGATATAAAAGTCATCAACTTAAAGGTGTACCAAGAAAAGCAAAATACTTTTTTTATCAAACACACTCAGTTCACAGAAAATTACTCAGACAGACGAGTAGAATTTTGTATGAAGGTAATTGAAAAGCTAAACGAAGAGTGGTATGAAAGAATTCTCAGATTAAGTTACATTTTACCGAACTTGATGTTTAAACAAACCTAACAGTAATTATTATAACACACAAAATGAACGAAGAGGGTTTAAAATCAAAGGGTATAAATGTTTGGGCTGCCATCACCTAGTATGGTGTGCATCGTATGTCATATAGTATCAGACAATGACTGGAGACAGACATGCTTCAATATTACCTGATAACATAGTTTCTCATCTTACTCAGCCGGACTTGAGGGACTTTTCCAGCAATATGAAGCTCCTCCTCGCTAAGCTAATGTGACCAAATCGATTTTAAACCGAGATCTTCCCTACCATTGGATAGGTCGTGGCAAAAACTTTACAAACTGGCATTTCATATAGCCAGACTTTACTGTAGGCTATTTTTTCTAATGCCTTTTAGAAAAATATAACTTTTCTTATGAAAATTTGTTTTCTGTTTGCTATATAACTTTTAGAAAAAATGTGTATTCTCACCCTGCTGTACATCAACGGGTGATGAATTAATCAGGCTGAATGAAGAGGAACATTTATACCACGACAATGATCCAATAAAGCCTAATCTTTTTTATTTGGTTGCTACCATTGCATAGATATTGATGAAAATCAATTCAAAAAAAGGTCAATAATGTGGATCATCCATAATTTATTAATTACTTTTCTTTACTTTTACTTATTACTTTTTGTGATGTTCGTGTTATCTGCAAATCAAAAATGTGTAATGATTTTGTAAATAAAATAACCTTTCTGTTTTGATTGGCTATACAAAAATGTAATATATTTTTTACATATCTATGTAACATAAATGTAAATTGTCAAGTTTGTAGAGTGTTCCATATGTCACTCGGTATAGTTAAAAAATAGTGTCCCTTTTGCGGGACACTTAGGAAAACTATTGCGGAACAGAACTTTTGTGAAAACGTAAAGATATAAATTATTTACATCAGGCGGCTTACTACTGTGTTGAGTGAGCTTGAACCCCTTTTAACTGGTTGTGACCATACCTCTATCTAACCCATGGTTACAATGAGTATTTAAATGGTTGATGAGTTATTATTTATATTATTTTGGTAACGTTTTCTGGCGGCCGGCAGGCTTATTACCGGCTAGTATGGACTATATTTCCAACTAGCCCTTTTTCGTTTTATTATTAAACTTACGTTAAATACTAACAAACAAAATGGTCACACACGCATACACAGAAATATACAACGAGACAATAGAGAAGCAGTTTTAACAAGCATCAAAATAGTAGCTCAGGTCCAAGCATAGTTACTATTGTTTGGTGTATGTACGCTAGCCCACCCTCAACAAACTTAAGTCAAATTTAAGTCTACTTGGCACAAATAGAGAGGTTAGGAAGAAATATACATCCACAAAAAAAAAACAATTATACAACAATAGTTTACTGTCTATAATTGTAAGGCTGTGTGATTTTAAGATATTGTTAGACCAAGAAATTTTAAAGATGATAGTGATCTGGAAGATATACGGATTTGCCCGTTTCCATAAGCACGTTCGTCCAACAGATATAATTTAAAAACGTTGTTTACTTTCTTTAAGACTTCCACAGTGTCACTTGGACTTAAATAATAATCAAGGCAAATATACAACTCTTGTAAATAAAATAAATATAACAAAGCTATGTTCAGATAAACATAACGGAGAAGGAACAGTTTTCCCATCAAATTGTGTTAAGACTTGAAGTCATTGTTGAGTAAAAGATAAAATGAAAAGATAGATCGAAACAAGAATACAAGAAAATCTTAATGTGTTTTGAGGCGGGCAATAATTTGAATTACGAAATGTTGATGTAAAATGTCGTCTTAACGGGAAATGCATCAAATAAAACGAATGGTGGAATGAGAAGGGAGATATCTACAAGACGCAGACAGAGCTGGAGTTTGAGTTAATTATGTGGCCGTCTTTAGGCTGATTAGCCAAAGCCAGTCTTTGACAATTCCACAACACAAAGTGAAATAATTCTAATGTTGTTCGGAATTTCATGGATTTCAATTCCTACTCGTTAAAATGAAAATTTGGAAGTGTTGAATAACAGTTAAAGTGCTTTCAGGGCATTCAGAATGATTTTAAATATTTTACGATTTTTAACAGTTTTTTTAACGTATTTTGTTCTTGTCTCACTGATTTTGTTCAAGTTATATAGTTTCATTTTCAGGTCCTCTTTATTACTTTAGACCAAACTCATCTACTTCTTCCTCTTGCATGTCTTCTTCGAAGCATGTAGGATCTGGACCAACCACAACTTCAACCAACCGTCTTTTATCCAATGCAATTTTATTAGTTTCTCAGTCCCAAAAAAATCATTTGTTTTGTTGATAGGAATTTCAATAACTTTAATTGCAACAATGTGGGGAAGGGAAACAATATTTTACAAATACACTCGTGGTAAACAAACACTTTTAAATTAGCACTTTGTTGATGTTGTGCATCTTTTATAATTGGCAAAATATTTCTATGATTAATTGTATCGTAGTTCATAGAAAACTTAAACAAATGTTTATTACTATTCTACTGTTGAGTTGTATCAAATCATACATATCCAGTTTAAAAGGAAGTAAATATGATGGTAATTCTTGACTTAAGTTTTTTATTATCTAGAAATAATTCCAATGTTAATTAATTATAAAACTGACCAGCTAATAATAGTCTAGTGTTCGGTTCAGCATCGGCCTATTCGGATATTAACCCATTTTAAAGTTAAATAAGCAGGTCGTTGTTAGATGCTAAACCAAAAGTGTTAAGTCCTTTACTCACACAATAAATTATTACAGTATTATGAATATTCAAAATGGCGACAGCCAAAAGTTACAGTCAATAAACCCTTTTCCTTTCTAAACTTTTTGCATTGTTAAAAGGTGTTTTATAATTGCATCCCTACTTTACAAAATTCAGGTTTATATCAAATTAACTTTTTATTATAAATATTAGGAACAGTAATTTGATTTGTGTGAATATGAAGTTTATTTTAAATACTATTTGTAAAGTGGAAAACCTTTTTGATGTCTTAGTGTTAAACAATTTATAAAATCAATTCTGTAGTGTTACCGAATTTTGTTAGTTGATTGTTTAATCTCATTACAAAAGTTAAATTTAAAAATCAATATCATAAACTAGGAAATATCTTTGATTGCTTCTTATGCACGTTCCACTCACACCAATGTTTAGGCAGCAAATTATCAAGTTAAAAAATATCGTATTTTTCTCAAGACTAAGTCAACATATTTTCAATCTATTTTCAAAATGTTTTTTTCAGTTTTGTCGCGGTCTAACATTAAAATCAATTTTTGAACTTTTAATTTTTGAAAAATGCAGACTATAAATAAATATTAACTTAACACGCCTATAATTATATTTTTGGTTTTATTACTGTACTAGTTACAGACTTACAGCAGAGAACTCAGTGTTTTATCAATATTATGGGTTTCAAAGTTTAATGATAGAATTTTAATGAACCTATTAAACTGTTTTTATTGATGAAAAGTATTTTAAGTATAATACAAATTTATAATAAAAAACTAAATTAAAAACACACACTGGGACCCCTGTTAGTTAAAGAGTGTAGGCCTTGAGTTTTACTGGGAAAACATTAGAAAATAATTAAATTGGGAATTATTTCTAAACATTTTAAGAAATGCATTTCGAAGACAAGAAATGTATTATAATCAGACCAGTAGAACTCTAGAAATATGCGTTACAGAAAAACATTAATCCTTTGCCATTTTAATATAAAAATATAATATGACTACTAAAATATGTAAACATCGACAGTCTATGCATTATACTTTATTTGCATATTTATGCGAAAAGAGATTCAATTTGCTTTGGCATTTTAAAATCAAGCCTTCTCAATCTCCAACCAGACCCGTACAAGTTGCGCCGAGATTTGAATCTCTTAGAAGTTTGTTGGCTACATAATCAGCCAAGTGTAGGGACAGCTAGTTAAGTCCGGCGTCTTAAAGTTTGACACCGGGCGAAACCACAGAGGAATATCAAATTATGAAGGCTGAGGGGATCTCATCGGGTATTCTTAGCGAGATGTTGGGTTCTCCTTAGACATTCCCCGCACGTCTTGGACCTACACCTTGTACCAACGTTCAACATTATGTTAACATAATTGTATTTTACCTTTACCTATGGACAACAAACGCCGGATCCTATAACACAATATATACAAGATAAACGTTTTCTAAAAGGCGATTCCTTACACGTAATCTAAGGCAAAGAAGGCAAAGATACTCTCTCGGATCTTAAAATGTCGTTTATATATATATATATAGGCTTAGATTAGTAGTCCTATTTTAAGATGAGGTTTTGACATAGGCGTTCCTTTCACAGTTTTAAATTACATTTTTTTTATATGTTCACTTTCAAAACTATTTATACACGCAAATAACTGCATATGTCCGACGCTAAAAATACTTTAAAATAAGGAACAAGCATTGTACTTTGAATTAGCTCATAGGTTTGGTTGAAGCATCTGTAGCTTTATCCTTGTTTCTAAGGTATGTATTACCTTCAAACGAACACATTCGACGAAATAAGTACAGGTCTATGACTGCACCTACGTTGGACAAGAATATACATTGAAACAGTTCCTACTTTAAAACTGCATCTTCATTGAAACAGCTTCTAAATTACAACGGTATCTACTTTAAAGATGAATTTATTTTAAAACTGCACAAATACTTTAAAACTGTAGCTACTTATAAAAAGTAACTAATGTACAAATTTCACTTACATTGAAATTGCATCTACTTTAGAATTTAATCTACACCTCATTTAAAACTATATTTATTTATTAAATGGCCTCTTTCTAAGACTTTTAAAGTATAACTAGTCTATAAATTGGAGTTACATTGAACAAAATTACATCTTCTTTAAAATGTCTCCTAATTTAAATCTATATTTACTTTAAAACTATCTCAACTTTTAGAATATTATGTTTCCACAACAAACAAACAAAAAAATATATATAGAGGATTTGTTCTTACTTTTAATTAAATCTCTTAGGAGTAAGGCATTTTAAATAATTATAACCATTAATTTCTTCGAGGTAAATTTCCCAATATGTTCATAAGACGTTACTAGTTTAAGGGTTTCCAACCACCGTTTTCCAAAATCTTGGTTGGGATAATTTTTTTTCCAAACGATTTTGTTGGTGATTTAGGGGAGAATTCAAGACGTTTTATTGCTACGGGTGTACAATTTAATAAATTAATTACGTTAGTCGGTGATATGAATAAAGAGCTAACAAGAATTATGTGGGGAGTTATTAAAGGTCACATACTGAAGAAAATCGGAGGCAATAAAACGGCCTTTCAAGTGATGTTATAATAACAGAAATAATACTACTTTAGTCATTTTTGTAAACTGGGAATCCACTATCTCACTGCTAGAGTTATAACATGTCGTAGCCTTTATAAAAAGTGTTTTTGGTAATACTGAAGAAAATTCCAAACAATTGAAGAAAGCATATAACGGGCATACTTTAAGCTAGAATTTTCAGATGGTATAACTTTAATATGAAGTACAAAGGAGAACATTCAAAGAAAACTAAATAATGTGACCTATACAAAGTTATACTAGTACAAAAAATACGTTGACCAAAAAATTCTAATAAACCATATTAATTTAACACAATTCTTGTAAATAATTATTTATGTATATCATATTGTTGAACGAATTGAAAACTTTAAAAATCTCTAAATACATTTTAAATCGTTTAACTTTTACCAAAAGTAGGAATAATTCAAATATAATGTCTCTTCAACGTTTTCATTTTAACGAATCGGAATTGAAATCCTTTAAATTCCTAACAACAATGGAATGATTTCACTTTGTGTTGTGGGATTGTCAAAGACTTGCTTCAGCTAATCAGTCTAAAGACGGCCACATAATTAACTCAACTCTAACTCTGTCTGCGTCTTGTAGATATCTCCCCTCTCATTCCATCACTCATTTTATTTTATGCATTTCCCATTAAGACGACATTTTACATCAACATTTCGTAATTCAAATTATCGCCCGCCTCAAAACACATTAAGATTTTCTTGTATTGTTGTTCCAAGCCATCTTTTCCTTCTATC